>RJWM01001079.1:0-170833 GCA_004363535.1 Dasyprocta punctata | reverse complement strand
TGAATAACTTGGGGGAAGTGACTGGGCTCCTATTCCACCAGAGAAGGTGGGTTGTACCGCCCAAAACAGAATCCAAGTCCTAGGAATTTAATAAATTTCTTTATTAATTTGATGAAATTATCCATAGAATATCATATTATGTGTCAGATACTAGCTTCAAGTACTACCATGTGGACACAGCTGGGCCAAGGGTCTGTAATAGGTTCTGGGCTGTACAAGTACACACAAGAAAGGAAAAGAACAGACTCAGGATTATCATCACTTGCATAACCTGAGAATTTTTTAGAAATGTGAATTTTACTGAATTGGAAATTGGAGTGGTCCCAGCAATTTGTGTTTTAATAAGCCCTGAAGATGATTCTGATGTACAACCATTGGCCTACCTTTAAGATACTTGCTCAAGTCTTGAGTAAAGCTAATATCTCTCATGAAGCAAGTCTAGGGAAGATAAGGGATTATAATTTCCAGTGGGTCACTGGCTCCAGGCTGATTCCAGGCTCTGAATTACCTCTGTATCATTTAGTTTCTGAGAGCTCATAAAACTCATCAAATTTGGTGTTTACAGTGACGGTGGAACTTGGAAACACTTGTGGGGCAAACTGAGGCACCTAGGAAGTTAATGAGTAGAAGAAAAATATATATAGAAGACATGATTTTGCTTTGATTGCCCAAATTCTCCCTGCTGATATGAGTGCTTTATTATGGAAGCTACAGTTGGGTGAATGACAAAGGCCAAGAAAATGAAGGTAAATCTGGGAATATGTGACTCCTTTCTATTTTTTTGATTCTGCAGTCTTTCTGGTTTCTGGAAATTTGGATTCTGAGATTAGTACTTCTAGATTTTTTAAAAACCTTTTTTTTTAAAGAGAAAAAATAGAACAAAATTTCAAAACAAGATAATAGGAGAGTAACAATGATTAACCCATTGCATATTGTTATCTTTAAATTAGTTATTCAGAGTACAAAATGCAGGCATTTAATTGTCCAAACAATACTAGCACAAACTTTTCTTTTCAATGAATTGATAGAAATTAGTAGTATAATTATCTTAGCTACTATATATATATATATATATATTTTAACACTTTTCTTTTCCCTTCCTTCTTTTCTCCTTTTCCCCATCCCAGGTGTTCCTTCCTTTTGAGCAGTTTCTTCCCATTTCACAATATCTGCTGTACATTTTGGATTTTATTCTTTCAGCTTCTCACACTAGGGAGACAATACAGTGTTTATACATGCATGTCTGATTTATTTCACTTACGAGTATAGTGTCAAGTTGCATCCATTTACCTATAAAAGTCTCAAGTTTATTCTTCTTTGTAGCTCAGTAATACTCCATTGTATCAAAATGTCACATTTTTTATCCATTCTTCAGTTGGTGGGCATTTGGGTTGTTTCCAAGATTTAGCTATTACAAATGGTGCTGCTATAATCAAGGGTGCACATATATCGCTATAGTACAAGGTTTTTAATTCTTCTGGAAAAACAGCCAGCAGAGAAATATCTGGGTTAAATGGAACCTAATCCCAGACTTTTGAAGAATCTCCACAATGATTTCCACAGTGGTTGCACCAGTCTACACTCCCATCAACAGTGGAGGAGTGTTCCTTTTTTTCCCTCAGACCCTCTAGCATTTGTTATTGGTTGATTTATAGTTGGTAGCCATTCTTTCTGGGATGAGATGAAATCTCTGTGTTGTTTTAATTTGCATATCTCCAATGACCAGTTGTTGAGAGTGACTGAAGCTGGAGATTGACCCCACATGTGGGGCTGGAGCAAGGCTAGTCCCAAGAACAAAAGGCCTCCAAGGCAAGCCATATGAACAAACTGCTCCAGTCCAGAGAATACCAAGCCCTTAGCTTACCATGCAAGCTAAATTGATAGGCAATGCGGTGTCATGTGACACTAACTTTTTGAATGTATAAATAAATTCAGTGCATTAGCTGAGCAGTTTCTTTCCTCTGACCAGGAGAGTGGGCTCCATCTGATCCTAGCATTCTGTATCTTGTCTTTATTTCTTCACCTTCTCACTGTCCTTCATGGTCCTCACACCAGGAAGTTCAAGAGCCACTTGGTTTGTGGCATAGTGGCATATGAACATGGACTCGTGGCATGAAGAAACTTGTCATTTAGCAGGTGAGAAGGACACCTCTAATGTGCATAGAAAAGGGAGCAGAATATCCTCAGTATTGAACCCATAAGTATCATCAATATTGAGCCCATTAATATCATCAATACTGAGCCATATCAGGTGTAAAACATGGGACAAACAGGTTCTCAAGAACCACAAATGTATATTGAAATGCTTGTTGTATTCTTCATTTGTATATTTATTTTCTTTTTGTGGTTTTGGATTAGAGAGTGTCTTAATGGTCATAAGCTTATTGAGATGACCACAAAGAATTTGGCTCAGAACACTATTTTAAAATCAAATCCATGTGGGAAAAAGATGGTGGAGCAACAGCAACCTTGATAGAGCTTAAGCCCTCTAACTTTGCTCAGTTAGATAAAGAAGGAGCAGTGGGAGACAAAAAGGTCTCTTCTTCAGTAAAGTAGTGTTTTGCTGTGAATTCCATTTCACAGCACCCAACAACCTTGACTGAGCCACAAGCTGCAATTCCCACCTTTTCAGCTCAGAGAAATTTTTGCTGCATTACAGGTTTGAAATTCTACCTTTCAGAGAATAGAACCATTTTCTCTCTCTCCCTTGCAGTTGGTGCTAAAAGAAGCCAAATGGGTGGGGGAGTCCATGGAGAGTTTTCAACATATCTACCCTGTTAATGAACTTCGAGTCCCGCATAATCCAGAACAAATTGTGCATCTTCATGAGGTTGTATCCTTTAAGACTCTAAAGGAATTAAAACAAACTGCTGCTACCCATGGTCCCATGGTTCCTTTTAGCCTAGGTTTAATAGAGCTCCTAGGACAACAGATTATGGCCCCAAATGATTGGAATGGAATAGCTAAAGTGTGTTTAAATCTAGGGAATTACTTATTGTGAAAAGAAAAATGTTTTGAATTGTGCATGGATCAGGCTACTCACAGTGCCACTCACAATATAGCCATTACAAAAGACATGTTAACTGGATAAGGTACCTTTGCTGCCACAAATAACTTACTTTTGAATTGCAAGTGTATGAGGAAATTAAAGTAGCTGCCACAAAGGCTTGGAGGGAACTTCCTTCAAAGGGTGAGACATCCCTTGATTTGACTTCCATTCATCAGGGTCCTGATGAACCATTTCAAGATTTTGTGGCATGCTTATTACAGGCTAGTGAGAGGGTTATAAAAGACACAGAGGCTGGCAAGTTAATCATTCAACAATTGACTTTTGAAAATGCAAATAAATGGTTTAAAGAGGCGTTAAGAGTGCACAAAAATGGGATATGCTGTCTGAGATGATTTGAATTTGTGTAATATTGGCCCCTTACATGTATAGGGAGCTGCCTTGGCAGTAGCTATCACTCAGGTTATTCATCCACAGCCTAGAGGAGAGTGAAAGAACAAGGTTACTTTTTTCAGCTGGATGAGCAAGGGGCATATTGACCAAAATTGTTCTGCTGCATGTGTACAGGAAGCACAGCTGTTATCTGTTCTTTCAAAACAAACTTCTACCATCTGTCCAAAGTATAGACAAGGATATCATTGGGCCACTCAATGTATATTCAAAGTTGATGTGGAAGGCTAGTCCTGCCTCCCATGTGCTGTGGCCTGAACTCCATCAAGGCTTTAAACTATGGCCCATCTGTGCACACCATGGCACTTGTGCTGCACTCAGGGATGCAGGAACCACAGCAGCCTTCTGTTTAAAAAATGGCCATGGCTGCAGAGGTGGTGACTGACTGCTGCATCCCCTTGGGAGGGAGGGATACTGGATATGGAGCCCATCCCTGGCAGCAAGACAGGAGCCACAGCCAGAGTTAGGAGTGACAAGCAGGAGTCCTGGGTGCCTGAATACAAAATTCAGAGTTTTTTCCTACACTTAAGACTGATAATGGCCCAGCCTATATGAGTGCTGTCTTCCAAATGTTTTGTAAAACTTTTCACGTTTCCCTTATCATGAGAATTCCTTATAATCCTCAAGGTCTAAAAATTGTTAAACGTGCTCACCATACACTCAAAATTCAATTACAAAAAGAAAAGGGGGAATCCTTCCTTACAAAAATTTACACCTCATAATAGACTTCACTTGGTAGTATATACTATTAACTTTTGAAATCCTATTAGGGATGGAACTATAGCAGCATAAAGACAATTCAATCAGGTAAAGGAAAGAAACTAGGAAGTAGCCCACTACTCACTTGGGGTAGAGGGTATGCTTGTGTTTTTCCAGAGAATGTTGAACAGCCTATCTGGGTGCCAGAGCATGTTGTCTAGCAGGGCATTTATTTATACATTCAACAAGTTAGCAATGCATGACACCCTGTTGCCTAGCAATCTGCATGCATGGCAATCTAAATTTCCTGAGGTGTTGTTTGTTCTGGAAGTATCTTATTTTTCCATCAATTTTGAAAAATAGTTTTTTGGGGGTGCATCACGTTGGGTTGGAGGTTGTTTCCTTTTAGAGTTTGAAATACTTTGCTCCAAGCTCTCGTTGACCTCAGGGTTTTTCACTGAACAGTCATCTCTGATTCTGATGGGCTTTCAGAATTTGTGGTTTGTTTCTTTTCCTGAACATCTTTTAATATTCTATTAAAGGTGATTGTATAGGTGATTTGTTTCTTTTCCTTAACAGTTTTTTTTTTCGGCACCAGGGATTGAACTCAGAACCTTCCACCTGCCAGGACAGGCACTTAAGCCGCTGAGCCAAACTCCCAGCCCTAGTTTTTCGAGGCAGGGTCGCACTATGTAGTTCACGCCAGCCTAGCTTGTGTTGTAGCCCAAGCCGGCCTTGAACTCACAACGCTTCACCTACCTCAGCCTCCCAAGTGCTGGGATTATCCTTAACAGTTTTTAATGTTCGATTTTTGTGTTAAATTTCTGGAATCTTGACTATGATATGCCTGGCTGTAGACTTTTTTTGATCATGGCTAATTGAAGTTCTGTATGTCTCACTTATCTGTGTGTTAAATTCTTTTCTCCTACCAGGGAAGTTTTCTGTCATGACATCTGCGAACAGTTTTTTTTAAATATATATCATTTGTGTTATTGCTTGCTTTTTCATTGACTCCAATCAATCTTAATTTATTCTTTGTATCATCTTGCAGCTGCTGAATTGGTTTCTCATGATCCCTTGTTATTTAAGAAATCTTTTTTTTCATCATCACTTCCATGTCTAGAATTCTGTGCTCACATTGGTGGATTCTGCTGCAAATACTTTCAATGGAATCCTTATTCTCCTGGATATCTGCTTGAATATGTCTTATGGATTCCATTTCTTTCCTATCCTGAGCATTCATGACTTTCATCATTTTCTTAAGCTCCTTTATTTTTAAAAATCTGTACCTGCTCTAGAGTCACTAAGTGCAATTTTCATTGTGGACAACATCTCTGTATTTATCTGAGAAATTATTTCTGATTTGATTTTTTCTAGAGCCTCATTCAATTGCTTTGTTGTTATCACTTCAAGAAGCCAGGTAGGTGACTTTTGGACTGTTCCACCTCATTGCACCCTGGGTTTGCCTTTGTGAATTTGATGTCTGAGTTTGCATCTTGTTTAAGTGTCTCCTTTTCTTTTCTTTTCTTCTTTCTTTCTTTCTTTCTTTCTTTCTTTCTTTCTTTTTTTTTTAGTTTAATTCCTGGGTTGATCCTTGTAAGTTGCCTATGACGAGTTTCTTTATTGCTAGTGTTTAGAACCCTTAGGAAATGACTACTTCTCTGAGGCATCTTCCAGGTGTAACTGGTTTTGGGTTTTGAGTCTCTTGCAAGATCTTATGTCTTTGATTTGTTAGGAATGATAAGTTACTGACTACTTGACTCAGCCCCTGGTTCTTTGGCACTGTGACACAATATTTTCTATGACCATTAGTCACTCTCAGTCTTAGAATACCAGGAGGAACAGCTTATTAGGACAATTATGTCACTGTCAGCTAAAATGGTACCATCAGCAATACTAATAGCATCAAACAATGCCTAGAAAATGACAAACTGAATTAACAATTAATTTGCCACTTTTAGCTGTATGAACTAGATTTGTGGCTATATAACAAAATCTAAAACAAACCAGAAAATTATGTGCAGTATATATGTCCTTATATATCAATTTTACCATTAGGGGTTAAAATTTACAAAGGGTTAGGAAGAAAATAGAGAAGTAGAAGAAGAGGAAGGGACTAGAAGTAAGATTGGAGGACAAAGGGGATCATTCAGGGAAATGGTGCAAAAAACAGGAGGGAAAGAGAAGGAAGAGATGAAAGGAAGAACAAGGCAGGATAACAACCACAAAGAGGCTAGAAACCATGTTCACAAAGAAAAATAAGATCAAACAATGAAGGAGAGAAAAACAAAAAAATACCAGACACACACCCACATACACACACACAGAGAGAGAGAGGGAGAGAGAGAGAGAGAGAGAGAGAGAGAGAGAGAGAGAGAGAGAGTCAGTCCACTTCCAGGTTTGTCTCTGCAGTCACTGGTAGATAACGTGTGGAGACAGAGTCCAGATCTGTGCTGATTTATCCCAGCAAGCCAGCAGTAGCATTATGGTGGGGTAGTGGATAATCTCAGCAAACCTGTACCTTTATTTCTCCTGAATTTCAGTCTGTATTCTGGCCATGGGGTTGGAGACCAAACCGATTCAGCCTACATCAGTCATTGCATCTTCTGTGGTGGGCCTGAACATAGCTGGGAACCACTAGATGGAGCCAACAGCCATTCTTGGTTCTGAACTCATCTGGCCCCTCTCCAAGATGGCTACCAACTAGTTGTTCTTTCTCATGTGGGATGGCCAAGCCCCCAGTACTCACCCCCAGCTAGTGCAGTTTTTCACATCAACTGTTCCATTCCACTGTTCTCTCCATGGAGGCCTCTCGGATTGGCAGCAGTCACTGTGTGTCCACAGGTTTGAACCACTCCTGTCATGCAGTGAATCCTGATTCAGTCCTGATTCTGCCAGCTACCTCCTTCTTTTTCATTGAAGTTTCACTCTTCATTCTCCCTGTGAGCATCACTTCTTACTTCAGATCTTTTCTGGACCCAGGGAGCCCACTTCTCTTCTTGTCTTCCTCATGTTGCTATATTCCAGTGTCTGAATGGCAACTCTCACAGAGGCTCTTCTCTACTGCTTACTACTCCACAATCTTGGTGCTTCTAGTGCTTTCAGATTTAAGGATTAGGGTGAGATTTTACAAAATGTATTTTACTGAATGCTAGTCCTGAGAGAAGTCCCAAGGGATGCTGTACTCACACTTATCTTCTAGTATGGACATCAAAAACTAGCAAGTGTCTATAAGGAATTCTACACTCACTCATCAATAAGTACTTAGTGCCCACCATGTACTAGGTCCTATTCTTAATATTATGGATTTAAACGCTAAAAAATACCTGCTTATTTTGGTCTAACACATCAATTTCTATACCAATTTGATCATTAAAATCTTTTATCATGTAATGTATATTCACACTTTAAGGAACAAATATGCAGTGGAACACTCATTGAAAATGACACATATATCTATTATATCAAGGAATGTAAATTCCAGGCAGCTGAGATGAGAGAAATTAAGGGATATTTTGAGGCATAGAAAATGTTTACCATAGAGATGTAAATTGGGTCAACATCATTATTATTGGCTTCTTCATGAAGGAAACAAGTTTTCCCATGTATAAACCAGTCTGTGATAATTATGAGTATCACAGAGATGCTGAATTTAGAAGCTGGTTCTAAGCCAGATATTTTCATAGAGACCTCCAGATCATTTTCATTCTTGCAACAGCAAGACCCTATTTGTAAAGGGATGTTGCCTAGTCCAATTAGCAAGGAAAGAAACATCATCCATGAAACTGGACCAAACCAGAGCTGCTTACTGAATCCTTCTTAAATTAGAATTGAGTTAAACCTGAAAGTCCTAATTAATTAATGAATCTAAACTCCCTTCCTTGTATTGTGGTGTAGACAAATTGGCCTGACAAGATTATTTCTGAGTTTCTTTCTTTCCCTGACAGTGCAACACAACCAAGAATTAATGTAGAGGGGAGAGATCCAGGCCATGCCCTGGTATTTTCCTACCAGTTCCACCTGGCACAACACTCATCAACCTGATAACACTTTGTGTTTTTCCAAACAGTGTCATGTTCTCTCTTTCCTCTTAGTTTTCATATATACTCTTTGCCAGATAACTCTTCCTCATTCTTTGGGTCTAATATTAGACATTTTCTCTTTGGTAATGACTTTCCATATAACTTTTTCCATACTCCCAAAAACATAGTTATTGTTTACTAACAAGTGCTGCTATAACATACTCATTTCAGTCTTTAACATATTCTTTCTATGCATCAGCCTCTCCCACTAGGCTGTGAGTTCCATGAAGGGTAAAGGCTTGGTCTGTTCTATTCTGTTATGTTTTGTTCACTTCTACATCCTAGGTTAAATGAAGCACCAACTCATAGATACTTCTGAACTGGTATGTATTGAGTGAAAACTGGATGCTGAATGGCTTGTGAAAAAGTAGATGAAAAAGATAGGGACTAGGCAGAACTGATGAGAACATTACTGGTGACTTATTTCCTTTGTTAGAACCTCCATATGGCTACAAATGTCTATATTCTCAAAATGTATTTGCTTATGACCTTTATTACAATAGTGGGAGAATGAGAAGTAAGCTTTGGAAGGTTCTTGGGATGTTGGGAAAGCAGTAGTTCTGGACCCTGTGTTTTTTGTTTTAATTTAAATGTTTATCTTTAATAGGTAATGATTATATATATATTTATGAAGTATTATGTGAATTTTGATCTATGTATATTGTTATGGTTTAAGTCTAAGATGCCCCTGAAAAGCTGTGTGTCCAAAGGTGGGGCCTGATCAATTAACATGGATAACTGAGATATGACTTTAAAGCATATATTCTTGTTCCCAGTTCCCCCTTGTGTTCTGTGTTTCCTGGATGCCATGACATGAACAGCTTGCTTTTGCCTGGATCTTTCTCCATATCCTTTCCGCTTTGGAGCCAGATTATCAGGGACTGAACCTACAGAAACTGTGAGCCAAAATAAACCTATTCTCCTTTAAATTGTAGGTGTTGGGTATTTTATCCCAATGATGGAAATATGACTACTACAGGAAATTGATACAAGGAATGTGATTGTTACTGTGACTGTACCTGGCCATGTAGTTTGGAAGCCTGTGAAACTGGTTTGTAGGAGTAATTTGGAACGGTTTTGGAGAAGTCTTAGAATGTTGTGAACAGGGACATATGATACTGGTCAGAGTTCAGAAGACCAGAATACCAGTAAGAATGCAGACAATAAGGCCAGGCTCAAGAGGTTTCAGTTGGGAATTTGGACTAGAGGTGATGTGTATTACACTCTGGCAAAAAATTTGTCCATATCCTGAGATTGCAGGAGACCAAGATTAAAAGTGGTGAATGAGTTAATCTGGTGGAATTAATTTTAAGGCAGCCCAGCATTCAAATGGTGGCATGGGTACTACTGGCTGCTTTTAGCCAGATTTACAGTGAGAATCAGGAAGAAAAGGAGCAAAGCTGCACGATGTGAAGCTTGACCAGAAAGGATGTGATTATTAAGTTGGACCTACAGAGTTGAAGCCAAGGAGAACTTGGAGAGAGCTGGTTTTTAAAATGATTAGCATTAAAAACAAACCAAGTAGTTTGTATCAGGGAAATAGAAACGATGTCTTGAAGCCATCTCAGGAATTGGCCAAACTCTACCCTTCTAAGACTTAAGGGAGTCAAAAAGTGAATTCCCTTGAAAGGCTTTGCTTTGAGAAGACAACCCCAGGGTCTCTCTTTCAGGACCACCTAGAAAAGTATATTCTGAAATTCAGATATTCAGGCACTGGTGATTACTGTAGCTGTAATCCAATGGGCCCTGGATACTGCTCCCACTGACAGTAGACTTTGGCATCATGCACATGGTGCTGGTTTTTCAGACATTCAAAATATAAGAGTTTTGAGGTCATGGAATTTTCCACCCAGATTTCAGGAGAAGGCCTGGGATACCTGCAGCATACCTCTGAGAGGGCAGTGTGTGAAGTTGTGGGAGTGAAGCTGAAAGTGAAGTGGAGACCCCAAGAAGTTGTAGGTAAAGGGAACATCTGCTGAGGAAGGTCACATGCAGTGAGTGAATGGAGCTAGTCCATGGGAGAAGTCATGTGGGCTGTAACCAGCAAGGCCATCTCATGATAACCTCACCACATCATACCACATCCTTCCACCACACCACACCAGCCTCCGATGCTGCATTTGGAGTTACAGCACTTAGTATTTGCCATGCTGGTTTTTAGTATTGCTTTGGTCTGATTCCTTTCTATCCACCTGCCCCTCCTTGTTGAACTGTAAATGTTTACTCTGTGCCACTGTATGTTGGAAGCATTTAACACTCATTTTTACTTTCACAGGTGCTCATGGATAAGAGTTTGCCCTGAATCTCAGAGACGCTGGACTTGGATTTTGCTGCAATGCCAAAACTGTGAAAACTTTGGCAACTCTTAAAGATGGACTAAATGCATTTTGCATGAGGAGATGGACATAAGTTCTTTGGGGTGCAGAGGTAGAATGTTATGATTTAGATCTAAAATGTTCCCCAAAAGTGTTTGGAAGTGGGGCTGGTCAGAGGGGGTGGGTCACTGACACATGACCTGAAAGGGTATATTCTTATCTCTGGCTCCTCCTGTGTTCTCTGCTTCCTGACAGCCAAAACATGAATAGTTTTCTTCCAACATGCTCTTTCAGTGTAGCATTTTTGCCTTGGAGCCAGCTGACCAAGGTCTGAAGCTACTTAGCTGTGTGCCAAAATAAACCTCTCCTCCTTTAAGTTGCAAGTATAGGGTATTTTTTCCCAATGACAGGAAAGTTGACATAATAGCTTGACATAGATGTCAAGCTTATTAGCATAATCCATTACCTCATGTTTTTTTGTAATGAAAATATTCAAATCTACTATTTTGAAAAATATAATATACTACTATTAATTACAGTCATCTTGTTGTGAAATACATCTCAAAAATTATTTCTCCTATCTGAAAATTTGTGCTCTTTGGTAAACATCTCCCCATTCTCCATGTCCTGCCTTCCCTAGGCTCTGGAAACCACCATTTCATTGTCTAATTCTGTAAGTTTGACTTTGTTAGCGTACAAATAGAGGTACCCTTATATAGTATTTGTCTTCCTGTGCCTGGCTTTTTTACTTAGCATAATGTCCACTAGGTTGTACATTGTTGCAAGCAACAGAATTTCTTTCTTTTTTAAGGCTGAGCATTATTTCATCTTGTTATATATCACATTTGCTTTATCCACTCATCTACTGTTGAATATCTACATTGCTTTCATATCTTGATCATTGCGAATAATGCTGTAATGAATATGGGAGTACATGTATCTCTTTGGTATATTAATTTCAATTCTGTTGGATGTATGCATAGTAGTGGGATTGCTGGACTATGTAATAATTCTATTCGGAGCTGTTTTGGAAGAATACACATGCTCTTCTTAAGAGATGTATTAATCTACATTCCGATAAACAGTATGTGAGGGTGAACTTTTCCTCACATCCCATTGAACACTTGGTATCTTTCATCACTTTGATAAATAGTCACTCTAAAGTGTGTAAATTAATTTATTATTGTATTTTAATTTGGATTTCTCTGATGATTAGTGATTTTTAGCACTTTTTTAGGTGCCTGTTAACTCTTTCCATGTCTTTTTTTTTTTGAGAAATACCTATTTGAGTCCTTTGCCCGTTTTTAATTGCTTGCTTTCTGCTATTGAATTGAGTCACTTTATATATTTAGGTATTAATCTCCTACCAAATATATGCTTTGTAAGTATTTTCTCCAATTTTGTAAGTTATCTCTCCTCTGCTGTGTGGAAACTTTTGTTTGTTTGTTTGTTTAATGCAATCCCATTGTCTACTTTTGTTTTTGCTGCCTGCGCTTTTAGAGTCATACTCCAAAAATCACTTGATCCCTGCATATTTGCAATCTGAGAGATGAAAACCTGCTTTCAGGGAATTTTGCCTGAGACAGGCATTGAGTAAAACCTCTGTCTTTGTCTAATTGTGCCTCAGTCTATGTTACTGTTGCTGGGTTTTTAGTCCTTGCATTTAATACCTCATTTTTCTTTCAGTGGGAAATTTTGGCTGTAATTATGAATTAAAAATGATTTGATATCCTTATATAGCTAAGAATTTAGCTAATGTTATTCACTGTATATTATTTTAACTTCCTTGTTTGTATTGTATAGTTCGGTATGTTATTGAATACTTTAAAAAAAAACTCATTTGATTTTTTTTTACTGAATGCTACTTTATATTCCTTGTTAAAACTATGCCCAACAAGGATTTTCTAGTCACATTTTTCCTTTATTGGACTATACTTTAAAATTATGCACATTTTAAAATTTTCTTAGTCATTTAAATATGTATCAAAATTCTCTAGCATTTCCCTTATATGATCTTTACATTTAAAAAACTTTTTGTTGGCTTATTTCCTCAGTTCATTTTCTAGCATTTGCTCCTAAAGATGAGAAATGGTGATGTAGGTGTGTCAAGAGGTGGACGCCACAACAGTAACTAACTTAATTAGGACTTGTTAGCACTTTTTTCTATGCCTCTAATTCTGCACTCTTTTAACAGTTAGTTTTTTTTTTTTTTTCTTTTTGCAGCACCAGGGATCAAACTTAAAACCACATACCTGCCAATAGGCGCTTAAGCCACTGAGCCAAACTCCTGGCCCTTGCACTGTCTCTTACACTATCAAAAGATATCTTTCTTGCTATTGTTAAAAGAGACCCTGATATCCCTATGATCAAGAAAAAGAGTTATTCAAATTAAATACCATTTTTACCTAGCCAGATAGCAGGGGAGTTCACAAGATAAACTGTACACATTGAGGCTGGCAATGTGGTTCAGCATTAGAGATCTTGCCTTGCATGCACAAGGCCCTGGGTTTGATTTCCAGCACCAAAAAAAAAAAAAAAAAAAAATGCTGAGCATGATGGGACACACCTATAATCCCAGGACCCAGAATGCTGAGGCAGGAGAATTTCTGTGAGTTTGAGGCCAGCCTGGGCTACAAAGTGAGCTGAAGTTCAGCCCTGAAATGCATAGCAAAACACTGTCTCAAAAAGACAAAAAACAAAAGCATAAAAAACCTGTGTGGGTTGTTGGGTCGAGAGGCAGCAACCAGAAGAAACCCTGCCTGCCTCCCTGGTGAGAGTGCGCGACTGCATGGAGAGAAAGATGTGCCTCCATGTTGGGCCGAGAGGCAGCAACCAGAAGAAGCCCCCGCCTGCCTTCCTGGTGAGTTTGTGCGACTGCGCAAACTCCAGGAAGAGAAAGAATTACGTGTCCCATAGGCCTACCGGCGCACGGGCTATGAATCAAGGACCACCCTCCCCACCCCCGTAAGCAACCTACTTGCTCAGAGGACCTGCTAATTTCATAGCAACTAAGGTACATAAAGCAACTAAATGCTTGTATTGTTAGGTTATTTTGCAGGCCTGGTGCCCATAGTCTGAGCATTTCTTGGGTGGATGACATTGTGCAGTGTGGCAAATATGTGGGATTGTCCTCTGTCTTGTCCTTGGGCCCCAATATTGTTCTCACTGTTTTGCTTAATTTTGTTTAATTTTCGTTTCTTTTTTTTTCTTCCTTTTTTTTTTTTCATTTCATATCCTGTTTTTATTGGTTTTATTGTGTTTTGTTTTTGGTTTGTTTTTGCTATGCCTGATGGAAAGGTCAACTATTCTGAAAGTAAGAAGATACAATATAGTAGCTATTGTTTTCATAGTATCTCTCTTTGAAGTTCTATGCCAGTTCTACTGCTTTGTTTTGATTGTTCTGTTATCTTTTGTTGGATTTTACTACCTTTAAAAAAAAAACCTTTGTGGGCTGGAAATTGTTGAGACTGGCCTCAAATATCGGTTATGGGAATGGCTGAACAATGCCATCATTTTGTTTCAGAGCAAGCCAGGGCATCCCAAAGTCTGTGAGCATATTACAACCTTTATGCAGACGGGCAGCTTCACTGGGGTTGGGAGTCAAGTTTGGCAAGTCAGATTCCCAATACTGACTCAAGAGAATACTCAGTTGTCTTACAAGTCCTGTTAAGAATTATTGGAGAGAACCTTCATAGAGGGACATTAGGCAAAACTGGGGAATTATATTTTGTTGACCTACTTGCAAGATTAACCTGAGCACGTTGAATCACCTCTTTCCTGGTCAGGTATTCAAAACATCGGTTGTCACATGCTTCTGGAATCACCAGTTCTTGTCTTTTGTTTGGTGCAGTCACTGATTCATTGCAGGGATGGATGGGGGTAGAGTTGCAAGCAGTGGGAATTAGGTCAATTGTTGGGGGAGAGCAAGATGAAAATGTTCTGGAAAGTTTATCTCTTTTTTCTCCTTGTTATGTAAGGTGTGGTTTCTCCAAGGAAACAATATACTAAATAAAAGTTCAGCCTTCAACCCATAGAAACTTATTAACCCACAATACTGCTGACTTTACTCAATACAAAATGAAAAATATACTTTGAGGGTGGCTAAATAGTGCAATTTAGAGTTTTCCCTGAGCAAGGCTGGATGTGCAATAGAGGATGGAATGAGGGAGAGATGGATAAAATGTGGTCCTCTCACTCAGTGAGCTCACAGAAAAACTGGTTGGGGGCAAAGGCTCAGATGCAGAACTGCTGGAAACACTCAAGAATAGCCAACAAGACACCACAGAGGGTGGGGTGAAGGTGCAGCATGGTCAGAGTGGGACCTTCTGAGTAGCACTGGTAGTCCTACTCAGATGAAAGGTAATTGTCCATCCTTTTCATGTTGAGCTATAGGCAAATGATTTTCAAAAGATCAATTTTTTTCTTATGGTCTCACCTTAGACTGAAGAGTTATCTTTTATACAATAGTTTATTACCATGAAAAATATGAAAGTGATTAATTGCAAGAATGTCTTTTGTGTCTAACCTTCTGGAAACAAATGCAATAGCTCCATATTCTGTTTAATAACCTGTTAATTCTATAACTTTGTACCTTATTAGAGATAAAGCATGCAAACCCTTGTACTGTTACCAAGGATACCAAATCTGTAAATTCTAGTCAGGGATCAGGAGGAAGAATAAAGTGTGTGTGTGTGTGTGTGTGGAGAAATGAAGGGATCTCTAGCCAGGATCAGGACCAAGAACAACTCACCAAAGACTGGAGATCAAATACCAGTGCCTGCTGTTTTTGTGAGTATCTGAGCAGCACTATGTGCAGGTTGACTAGCTCTATTTTTTTAAAAAAAATGATGTTTAAAAAGAGTTTTAGATTTTGGAGACTTTCAGACTTAGAATTTTTGATTAGGGATGCTCACCTGGTAAAATCTATATAAATATTCTAAATACAATAAACTCCAAAATCTACAACACTTTCTGATCACAAGAGTTTTTGGAAAGGAATGCTCAATCTGTAGGAACTTCTTTCTACTGGGCGCCCATAGAATGAGGATCCTGTGGTAGGCTGTGAGAAATCAAAGAAATGATCTTAGATTTAATGATTTTGCTATAGTTTGGATCCCAAAGACTCATGTGTTAAAGGTTTTGTCCCTAGCTTGGTGCCAATGGGAGGTGGTGGGAATTTTAAGAGGTGGGTCATACTGGGAGGTTTTCCAGTTATCTGGGAGCATGTCCTTGAAGGGAATATGTAGAACCCAGTCCCTTCCTCCAATTCTCTTTCATCCTTGCCATGAGATGAACAGCTTTGTTTGTTCCATGGTCCCTGCCATGTTCTGCCTTTCCATAGGCCCAAAAGCAAGAGTCCTCCTGACTACGGATTAAAACATCCACAATTGTGAGCTAAATTAATCTTTCTCTTTATAAGTTGATTATCTCAGATATTTTGTTATAGTAACAGAAAACTGACTAGCACAGGGTTTACATGCTTTTATGTTAACAAGGTAAGAGACTGACTAGAATTTCAATTTTTTATTGAGTGTTTTTAAAAAATTTTTTATTTTAAAGAGAATAAAATCAAACAAAATGAAACCAAATAAAGCCAACCGAAACAAAACAATAAGAGCAATATAGGACTTCAAAACAAGATAATAGAAAATCAACAATGGCTACCATAATGCCTCATGTTATCTTCAAAATAGCTGTCCAAACCATAAGACATAATAAATTTAAACAAAGCAGAACATCATAAAACCAATCAAAACAAAACCATGAAAGTGATACAGGACTTCAAAACAAGATAATAGGAAATCAACAATGGCTACCATAATATATCTTGTTAATAGTTGCCCATACCATCAGACATATTAGAATCCAACAGAACAAAACAGAATAAAACCAAACCAAACCAAACAATGAAAACGATACAGGACTTCAAAACAAGGTAATAGGAAATTAACAATGGCTTCCTTTTTAAGACATTTACTCCCTTTTCACCTTCACAATATCTGTTGTACACTTTGGATCCTACTAACTTCTTCAGTTTTCTTTCTCTGTAATTTTAAAGGGAATAAAACAGAGCAACAAAACAAATCAAAACAGTGATAAGGCAGTAGGAAATCTACAATAGTTACTATGCTGTATATTGTTGTCCTCTAAGTGTTTGCTCAGCTTTGGGCTTGCAAAGTCAATCAAACAATACATTTCCTCTGAATCAGTTTTATTAAGAGTTTTGATTGAACTAAACATTTGTCCACATTTTCATCCTCAGCTTAGTTTTTGGTAGTAAGGATGTGAAGCACAGAAAAAACATAGACAAAGAAAAGAAACTAAAATGAAATAAATAAAAGTCATCGGCAAAGTTTATTGAATTCCTGAAATTTTAGTTAATTTTTAAGTCCCTCGTAGCAATATACATGTATTTGAAATATAAAATAATTGGTAAGGTACCTTAAGAAAATGCTTTGGAATACTAAAAACTGTTAAGATTTGCTTGCTGGATGTTATGCTTTTGAAGACTGACACTGCTATAATGTCATTTTGAGACACATACTTAAAAACTTAACTGGGGAAATATCTCATCTTACTCATAAAATTATTAGTTATGGTCCTGATAGGAGGACTTTTTTGAAGCAGCATTATATTGCCTCCTACTGTGTGATCTACATATATATGAGTGAAAAGATGACTGAATAAAAATACAGATAGTTTGATTCTAACATATTTCTGCAGCTTCTATAATGAAGCAGCCTTTCTATTTCTTTGTTTCTTTTTTAACATGGCACTGTGGATAGAACCCAGGGCCTTGCATAGGCTAGGTAAGCACTGTATCACTGAGCTACAACACCAGTCCCTCTTAACATTTTTTAAATTTTCAGACAGGGTCTTGCTAAATTGCCCAAGCTGGCCTCCAACTTATGATCATCCTGCCTCAGCCTCTTGAGCAATTGGGGTTACAGGAGACAGCTTTTCAATCATAAATTTTTTTTATCTCTACAGAGATGTAGCAAATAGCATAGTTGTGTTACCAACAGCAGAAAAATAACATATACTAACACTCATAAAACTCCATATTTGGCCAGCAATAATGAATGTTACTGATGTAGGAGACAGGGCATGGCAAAGCTGGCTCAGAAAATGAGCAGGTCCTGTCAATTCTAAGAACACAGGGCAACTGCACTCCATACATATAACTTGTCCCAAGCTCCTGTGAGATGTGAACAGCATAGAAAAGGACTAGCTTCATGGAAAGGAGCTATTGTGTATATTTGCACAGTGGTCCTTGGTGCCTGTGAATGTGGAGTGTATTTTTATTTTTGCTTTTACCCTCTTTTAATCTTTGGCCCCAGTTTGCTCGGCAGAGCTGGTTTCTCCCATACCCTTTTATCTTGCACTTTTCAAATCAACTTTTTGGCACTGTTATTGCCTTGTCTCATCCAGTTCTTTGTTTGAGGCGAGAGGAACCCAGAACCTTTTGACTGGTGAGCCATTTCTAAAGGAACTACCCTAAAACAGTATGGTACATTATAGAGCATCACTAAAATGTTGTATTACACAAATGTTAATTGGAATAATATGTAGAAACATGGAAACATACTTAAGATGTATTTAAAAGAGAAAAGAAAAAGAAAAACACACTGTTTTAATATATGTGCTGCATGTACATGTGAAGGAGGTCAGGAAGACACTATGCCAAAATAGAAATGCAAAGTTCTATTAAGATACAGGGATTGTGCAGTCTAAAAGTATTTTCTTTAATGTGACAAAATAATAATACTAATGGTAATAGAGAATTCACCAAATAGATGATGCAGAGATATTAGTAAAGGAGAAAAATATTTAAAAGAATGAATCTTTCTTCCTTTCCTATATTTGCCAAGTCAATAGGTATTAAGATTTTCAATACTGGAAAATATTTCCAGAGAAGCTGGTTAGCAGGGCTTGGAAGAGAGTCTGAACTGCACTGTATCTGGATTTTCTTTGCCAAGATGATTGCAACAGATAATAAATCTTGAAACAGTTGTCTAATATGTAATAGCTTGCCTATCTTGACTGGTTAAACACTTAGGAGTCAAGAAACAGTTTGGGAAAAGAACTCATGTGCCTGCTAAGTGGTAATATAGACCAAGAGGAATTAAATAGAGAAATTTAAAAGATAAAATGCCTACTTAAAATAAAGCAGGAATAAGTATTTGGATTAACAGCAAAATAAGGGAAGCTAATGCTTCTTTAAATTTATATCAGCTTGGAAGTTTTTAAAGGCTTCCAGGAATAATCCTCTTGCCTATTACATGATATTAATAATTTTCTAAAACTGTTGATTAAAATGAATAGTTCTTTTCACTTCTAAAGCACAGAAATATTTCTTTTTCTCCTTTACTTTTATTTTTGTTCAAAAGAACAGCAGTTTCACCCTGAATAGTAGTTAGAAGTGTTGATTTGGGGCAGTAGGCTACCTTTCTGCATAGAGAAAGGTACTATTTAATATAAGATGTTAAGAATGACACATGACACAATCACACATTTTATTGTTTCTGGTTGGCAAAGCTAAACCTCCAGCCCAACATTTGCAAACAATTATTTTAGCACAGGAAAATATTTCCTTGAATGTATACGAAGATACCTTCAGAATGTTAAGTAGGTAGATGGAAGAAGAAATATGAAATAGACTTATGAAATAGAACTTGAAGATGTGATAAAATACGTAATATCTCTAAATGAGTAGGTCGCCCTAGACTTGGGAATGGGACTCTCTCTCTCTCTCTCTCTCTCTCTCTCTCTCTCTCTCTCTCTCTGTGTGTGTGTGTGTGTGTTATATGAAGGAGTTTCAGCTGCTTCCAAGAAATCAGAGAGTAACTTTTTCAAATCTCAAACCATGCCTCTCAGACCTGTGTAAATTCACTGTTTCTGTAAACATCTGTCTACCTTTCTCTTCTAAAGATGTCAACAGTAACAAACACATTAGTGGAAGTCTTTGTTTTTAAGAGTCACCCAAAATTTTCTCCTTTATAGAAATATATTTCCTACTTTCAAGATGTTTTGGAATTATTATAAAGTACTAGGACACTATCTCTTCCGATCCTAAGTCCAAATTCAATTGCATTTTTGCAAGTCTGTATATTATATTACTTGGGGCTGTCTCAACATTTAAAAGCTTCTCCTCAGCAGTGTTTTACTCCTAACTTCTTCAATTTTATTTCCAGGAAAGTATTGAATAAATAATAATTGGTAATCAAATACATCTGGTTTTATACATCTATCAAAATTCTTTTAAGTAGTAGTAATTCAATCCATGTCACATAAGTTTGGTTAAAAACTGAATAACTTTGGCATGCATTTTGCTCTAACTCATTTTCTGGCTACAAATAAAGTGCCTTTGGTATAATACAGAATATTCAAACTGGGAAGGAATGAAAGAAACAATTTAGTACAAATCAGTTCCACTCCCTCATCTTCTTTCATGTAGTAAGAACCTGAGATATGGGAAGATAATTGCCTGAGATCACATATTTCATTTTATCACATTTAAGCTCTATTAAAAAGTCATGTACTTTAGATCTCGAACTTGATCTGAAAATTTTGATTTTTACGAGAACATAATTTTTATGATAGAACAATTGGTACACTTATGAAAGAATTACAGAGTTGGACTTGAAATATATAAAAGATAAATTCCAAATTTTTGTCTTCAATTCACCTTTTGGGAATGACTAAAACCACCTAATAATTTAAAATCATCATTCTCTGAGGGATACAAAGTATTTCTCATTTTCAAGATGAAGTCTATTGCCACTCCTATATATAACTCAATGTGCTTCTATGACAGGAATCAAATGGTATTTTGGTTCATTATTCTTTTGTCTATTGTAACTGAACAAGAGCAATAAATAGGAAATAAATTTTGGGATACCATAGTTTTTTTTTCCCTCAGATGCACAAAAAGTATGAAATACACTTTTATCATATAAAGCTTGAGGATTTGGAGAACCTAATAAAATCTGGGCTTCAATTAAATTTGGTAGATTAACTCTTGTTTCACTGGCATTTATATTCTGTGGGATGTTGAGAACAAATACACAAATAATGACACTTTCAAAGGTTTAACCATTGCATTTCTTACAAATTTTGCATAATGTTCAGGGCTAACATGTATGTCTCTGATTTTAAAAAGCTTATAGCAGCTACTAGTACACATCTCCCAGAAGTGCTAAAGACACCCGAATATATATGTAAAACTCATTTTGTCTTGATTTAAAACAAATTCTAATCTATGAAAAATATTACATCAAGCCATTTTGCACCTGGTAAGGAAATTATACATGAATAATAAGTAAATGTTAAAAAAATTCAGATAAAGACCCAATACATCTTTTTAAATGATGAGTATAAGAAGTAAAATATGCCATCTACAAAATTAGTTTTTCACATAACTGGTCACACTTATTTTATTTGAAACCATGATCTGTCAGAAGATACTGCCATGAAAAGTTATAGAACTCAATTTTTTTAAACTTCCCTTTCTCCAAAAAACATTCAGTCTAAGGAAAGCTTAACTATTCTATCTTGATTTTTTTCTTTCATTAATTATTAAGTGTGAAAAGCTTTTTACCAGACAAAGATCATTTCATATATTGGAACACTAAAATTTTTTTCTTTCAACATCCTCAGACATAAAGCAGCCCTACTTCCTTGTGGGTAGCCCATGCGTCACTTGGCATCTAGAATATGTAGCCCATTCTAGATCGATCTTGCTTTCCACAGGTGCTAAAAACAATTTTTGGATTATTTTACAAGGCATTTGACATCGTATAAATTGTTAAAAACCGATTGAAACTGTTTCCTTTCCTGCTCTCTGCCTTTTCTAGTGTCCTTAATCCTTATCACCCTTCCCTAAAATGTGTCCCCAACATGCCTATCTACATGCCTTTCAGGCACTGGAGGCTGGCACACCCATCACATACCATGTCAATCTCTAACAATGTGAAGGCTGTTGGAGAAGAGCAATTTCCATCCACTGGGAGCTGATGTAGTTGTGTTTCTATCAATGCCACAGCAACCCTTATATGCAGAGCTTAGACTATCGTCTCATGGTCCCACCTGCCTTGGGTCTGATTAATGTAACAACAGTATCTGTCATAGGGACTGTTCTGCTTGTAGGAGCAAACGATGATACTGTCCTGGGGTACAAAGAAGATGCTGTCCTCTGGCTCGGGGCACTCAGATCTGTCCCAGGCTGAGCACTTGGCATCCAAGGCACTGTAGGTGAGAGAACTGCCTGAGGGACAGTAGCCGTCCAGATATCTGGACGTCTCTTCCTGATGCCCACTGTGGACGAGGCTCTGGCAATCTCCTTCCTCTGTGGGTGTGTGGGTGGTGATGGAACTGGCCATGGGAACCTCACTCTGTGCCTGTGGGAGCGGCTTCCCCCTGAGGCCTGCCTTCTTAGCCAGCTCATCTGAACTTCCTTTGCCTGACTCGAGGTCTGAAGGGGTCCTCAGCAGCTCCACCACCTCCTTGTCCTTGGATTTCCGGAAGCAGGGCAGTTTGCGGACCCAGAGCAGCTCGTTCTCAGGCCACTTGGTGCATCCTTCAGTCTTCCTGGCCAGGGCGATAGCGGCAATGCCTGGTAGGCAGATGGCTGGCCCAATAGCCAGAAGGGGGATGTTTCCCAGAGTCTCCCCTTTCATCCCAGAGACAGTGAACATGAAACCAAAGACCAGGAAGACACTGACCAGAGCCACCACCAGCCCAGTCCTCGGATTAATGTCATCAGGCCGCATCTTTCATTCCATCCAGGTTGAGGCTGCTTGCTGGTCAGGGAGCAGTGGTCCTCCCTTCTGTTAGAAGTGAAATCACAGTGGATTAAAAGAAAACCCAATTCAAGTTATCACCCTTCAACTCTGTCTCTTCCTTGCTTATCTTTGATTCTCTGTCTTTCAATCTTGGTATTTTCCTGTCTTTGTTGTTAGCCCTCTTGCAATCTTTGTCCTCGCCTCTGTTTCTCGTGCAATCTCTCTCTGTCTCTCTGTCTGTCTCTCCCTCCTCCCTCCAACAACTCTTTCCCCCTTTCCCCCTTACTCTCTCTTCTTTTCTCCCTCTCTCCTGGGACCCCTGTCTTTCATGAACAAACACCAACTCCAAGTTACCTGAGCTTTCCTGCCTCCCCTCGGGAGCAGGGAAAGAAGATAGTCTGAGTCTCTTCAGAAATCTTGGCAGCAGTTGCCCCTTGGTTCTCTCCCTTGGCTCTGGGAAGAAAGCCCGGTTTCCCCCACTAACTCTGTGCATCGAGGAGGTGGGACGTGGGAGAATCTTGCCCGGCAGTGCCCATCGGTCCCTAGGGCTGTGGAAGCGGTCCGCGCCTCTGCGCAGCCCGGCGCTGGCTCTGCGCTCCAGCGGCGAGCGCGGAGGGGAGGACGGACTGAGCCCGGCGGCGAGGGGAAGCGGCGCGCGAGCCCGGCCTCGTTACATCACTGTCAGAGCGCGCTCGGAAACAGCCACGGACGCGGACGCGCGGGGGCGCGAGGGGGTCAGGCCCGGCGAGCGGCCATCCATTCAGTGAGGGGGGGACCTGGGTCTGGGCTGGGAACAGCCAGGGGTCGCTGTCCCTCTGCGGGGCAGCGCGGGGCAGGGCGAGTGGACCCGCTTCCGTGCGGGGGGCGGGCTGGGGCGCGGGGGCACCGGAGGCCGGACCGGATCGGTTCGCCCAGCGGGCGGCTTTCGGAATGTTCGAGCCTGGGTTCCAGATTGGGCCTTTGAGGGGTCCGGCAGGAGGTGTCTCGGGATTCCGCACCCTTCTCCAGTTACAAATCCGGGCGCCCCGACTGCCCTGGCCTCAGCCTAGCGGCTCCCGGTGCCCGCGGACGGCCACGGCGCCCAGCTGCTGTTAGCGGGCGCGGTGGGCTCCCGTCGGGCTCGCCCTCCAGCTCGGGACCCCTCGGATCGGAGTGCAAGCCCAATCCCACCCCGACTCTGCCGTGGTTCCCCAGGCGGGCTTGGGGCAAAGAAGGGCGGCTCAACCCGACCCCTGGTCGAGTCCCCGCCTAGAAGCAAGGACAAGGAGGGGTTGGACGTTCAGGACCACTGCCCGCCGGCAGCTCAGCTCTCCGCCCTTAATGAAAGTAAACTGGCACAGAGAATCCAAGCACAGTGTTCTCACTCGGTGATCCACGGAGGTGCAAGGATCTTTCGGCCCCGGGGGCAAGAATGAGTTTGGCTGGGTAGTAGAAGGTGCTGGGGAACAGGATGGTGGCAGGCACATTCTTTGATTTCCAAGGTGCTGCCCTGGGAAGAATTTTGCAAACCAGGTCTTCTCCATATCAACTATTTGTGCGTTCCTGGACAAGTTAATCACTTGGAGAATGGGTTGCCTTCTCTGTAAAATGAGAATATTATTACCAAATATGTGGAAGAGCATTGTAAAGACTAACAGAATGCAAAGTACCCAGCACAATGCTTTACTACACAGTCCTTGTTCAAATTTGTTTTCATAGTGTGCCACCATAATCAGTGTCTTCCTCATCATGTAAGACAGGAGCTAAATCCTAAAAGACCCATCTGTGGGGCGTTTGACTTTATCCATTAGGCAATAAAGAGCAGAAACCAAAAGCATTCAAATTTTTCACAGTGACAATAGATTAGAGGACTGGCTGAGGTAGTTAAGTCTGGAAGCAAGAAGACTTGTTAGGAAGGCAGACAATTAAGCCAGGGAGGACACAGCATGGCCTGATGAATATCAGGACATCAGGTTAGTAGAGGTGGTTAGAAGCAAGTGGATCTGAAGAATATTTTAAGGGTTGGACCAAGGGAAGTGAGTCGGAGGGGGGGGGTTGGGTAGGTAGGGAGTTGAACCCCAACTTTCTCACTCTTTGAGGAACTAGATTATTTCAGCAACCATTTTTCTTGGAACCTTCTCATTTTTCACTCCATCGTCTATTTTGTGTGTCTTTTGCACTCATGCTTGTTAGATAGCTCCTGCACCTTTGGAGATAGCATCATTCAAGAAAGAAGGAAGGGAGGGAAGGCAAAAGAGAGGTGCCAGGTGTTTGGCCATTTGTATCAGGAAAATACTTGTATTCCTAGGAGCCCCACCAAGTACACAGGCATCTGCTTGTAACTGGCCAGAGTATGTGCTCTCAGCTAGGAGGGAGCCTGGGATTTTCAAATCTTTATTTGTTTCTCAGATTCATTGCTGCTCTAAAAGAAAGTTAGGGTTTTGATAGTGAGAAAAAAGGGAAGCAGGAACACTGGAGAAGCAGCTAGGTTGTGTGTGCTCCAACTATTGAACATCTTTCCTAGTCTGAAAACCCCCCTTCCCCTGCCTTTATTGATAGCATTCTGTCCTGGTTTTTTCCCCTATCTTGTCACTCATTTGAAGGTACTTAGTAAGCTCCTTTTTATTTTTGCTTTTAACAGATCGATTGATGTTTGGCTAGTTCTGTTCTAGTTACTCTCCTTTCCTGGTTTCCTTTCTCTTCTTTCTAACAGTGTATTAGTTTCAAGCAGCCTGGATAGGCTAATAACTTTCAAATCTCTTTAGCTTGTCCCCTACTCTATGTTTCAGATCTATAATACTCATCTGTCTACTTGGTATTGCTGTCCTGTACACTCAACATGATAGAAATTTATTTTTTAATTTTAATTTTTTTTTGTCACTTTGAGACAGGGTCTCCCTATGCAGTTCAGGCTGGCTTTGAGCTCATTTTATATCCCAGGCTGGTCTTGAACTTGCAACAGTCCTCCTACCTGAGCCTCCTGAATGCTGGGATTACAGGCTTGTACCACCATGCCTGGTTTCATGATAGAAATTTAACTCATCATATTTTTTCAGACTTCCTTTCTCATTTGACCCCATCATTCTTCTCCTTTGACAACTGAGGATATTTGGCATTGTTCTGTACTCTTTTCTTTCCCTAAAAACCTACATGCAATGAGTCACTCAAATCAGTTTTTAGTTTCTAAGCCCCTTGATTACCCCTTCACTGTGAGCATACAACAATTACTTTGCTTTTCTGGGTTTTAACTCCTTATGAAACCAAGATTTTTGATAAGGAGTTAGTTTAGGTCCATTTCAATTCTAGTATTCCATTCTTCTCTGAAAGTTACTTCTGCAGGTTTGAGCTTACATCATTTGTATTGGATAGGGTTCTCTAGATGAACAGAGTCTGCAGAAAATACATGTATAATTATGCAAGGTAGGCTTACAGGATCAGAGGAGGGAGAGCCCACAATGCCCCTGTATGCTGGAGAGCCACAGGATCTAGTGGTTGCTCAGCCCAGGATGATGGAACCTGCAGAACAAGAAGAATAAAGGATGTAGCACCAGTTCAGGGTTGAAGAACTGGAAACTCACTGGAGAGTTACTGTTATGGGTCTTCAGTGAAAGCCTGAGGAAACTGGGGAAAGCAATGTGCAAAAATGATGGTAGCAAAGGATGCACCTGCTCAAGCAGATGGGAACTCTTAAAAATGTATACCAACATGCTTCTTTTCCTTTATTTCATCCAATGTATTGGTTGGTGCCACTCATGACTGGAGTGGGTCTTCCACCCCACCCCACCCCTGTTTGCTGGCTTACACGCTAACTGTCTCTGGAAGCAACTCACAGACACACCCAGAATTGTGCTTAACTAATCTGCTAGGCATTTCTCTCTCTCCCTCTCTCTCACTTTTTCCTTCCTTCCTTCCTTCTTTCTTTCTTTCTTTCTCTCTCTCTCTCTCTCTCTCTCTCTCTCTCTCTCTCTCTCTCTCCCTCCCTCCCTCCCTCCCTTCCTCCTTCCTTCCTTCCTTCCTTCCTTCCTTCCTTCCATCCTTTCTCCCTTTCCCCTGTTCTTTCTTTCTCTTTTTTCTTTCCTCTCTCTCTTTCTTTCTCTTTCCTTCCTTCCTTTCTTCCTTCTTTCCCCTCTCCTTTCTTCTCCTTTTTTTCTTGGTGGTACTGGGGATTAAACCCAGGGCCTTCATACTGAACTATATTCCCAGCCCTTTTTATTTTTTTTATATTGACACAGACTCTTGCTGAGTCACAGAGTTGCTCAGGCTGGGCTCAGACTTGTGATTCTCCTTTAGCTTTCCAGAATGCTGGGATTACAGGTGTGCATCAAACAACCAATTTGCTAGGTGTTTCTTAATCCAGTCAGGTTGACATGTCTTGATTAATGATCACATCACTGTTGGGCAGGTGTTCTGACAGTAGTGCTGGAAATTGGGTTGAGTCCTAAAGAAAGCAAGGTTGCTGAGCAGAGACCTCACTTGTACAAAGACCTAATTTTATTTGTACTTTTAAACCACACAATTCATCTACTTAGGCATTAGATAACACCTGAGCATAAAACTACAGGAAACTTCATTTACTATTTAATTATTAGCCTCATTCTCAAAGCACTTCATTCTTAGAGGTAATTTCAGATGGTCTTTGAACAGCAGGTATACTTGCCCAAGTCAGCATCAACAGTGAGTGGAGGTGGGAGACATCATCCAGAGATAGGTAAGGCATCCTTAATGCTTAATTTCTTGCCTGTATGGGCTGACTGCACTAGGATTTTAAAATCTTAGGCAGTTCTTACAAAGCTGTAAGCAAATACAGTCATGTACAAAAACTCACTAGAAGAGAAAATTCAGGTTGAAATGTTTGCTGTGTGGGTGTTTCAGAAGCAAACACAGAATCTTTTATATTTCAAAGTATAGAAATCACATTTGAAGACACCTTGTAGAATATCTGCTCCAACTCCATTAATGAACATGAAATTCAGAATGCTTTTATTCATTTGTTATTTCTTAAGTGTTTATTATGTGTTTGATACTGTGCTAGATGCTGGCAAACAAATCAAATAAGACATGGGCTACCTTTATAAACCAATATAGAACAAGATATGTGCATAAAACAGAATAGGATAGATTTTATGGTGGCAGCAAAAGACCTCTGCATCTCCAATGTTCCATATGCTACATGTCTACATTGGGCCAGCTGCAGTCTGCTGCGTGTCATCTATACTCTGAGCTTTAGATTTACAGAGCAGCCTACATTTGGAATGTTATCAGCAATGTAGCACAGGAACAAAGGAGTAGGGCCAACCACATGCTGGCTGATAAAATGCATACCTTAAGCACTGTCATCGTCCCATTTTTCCTCCTTACTTTAGAGCAGTTCTCTATGCAGCTGTCCTACCCTTACAAGGTACTAGAGTCTTTGGAACTTCTGAAAATTTAAAGGATGAAAGTGGTAATTTTTATCTAGTTACCAAAAAAATGTAGTTATTGCTACCAAGATTGATGTGTGTCTCACTTCCTGCAGGAAAGGTCATTAGAATCGAAGAACCTATTCCCTACTATGGGATCAGTCTCTTCCTGGGTGACAGCAGAAGCACAGGTGCCTGGAGGGACGCATGGCAACTGTGAGGACCAAATGAAGCTGGGAAGCTGGGAAGCTGGACTTGTTTTAGCTTGTCCTTCTCTGGACATTTTTTTTTTTTTGTATTTTCCCTCTTTAGTTTTTCAGTCTCTTCTGAGTTTGGTTTTTTACTTTGGGGACTTGAAAATCTGTGGGACCTAGATCCTATCTACCTTCTCTCTGTATTTGGGCTACTTTTTTGGTTGAAGCAACAGAAAGTCATTGGAACTGGACTTAATAAGAAATAGACCTTTTTGGGGGGGTTTTCAAGAGCTCAAAGGCAGGGATGCATCTGAACCCCTGGAAAGAGGTGAAATCAGAGCCTCAAATGCTACTAGGTTTTTCTTCCTGATTCTTATCTTTGTGCCCATTTTTCCCTTTCTACAGATTCACTCCCTCTTTTTATCTGGTATACGGGTGGAAAAGCAAGGCCCTAGAAGCTCTGGAGCATACATGTTACCAACCTAGTCACCTAGAGGAAGACTGGGTAATCTCTTAATCATTGTAAGTCCCAGGGAAAGAACTCATCAGCTCATTCTGGGATAAGTGCTCATTCAGTCTAGTTAGTAGTTAAATTAGATGGTTGCCAGGAACTCTTCTGCCACAACAGTAGGGAATGCAGGAGAATAGTATCCAGAAGAAAAGGGTGAGGTACTTTTCTGATGCCTGAGCAGTCAACTTAAGAAATATCTGGTATACTTTCCATGTAATGTCTTTATAGAGTCTAAACTGCAATGAAGAGCAGAGTCCATAGTTTTGGTTTCAAATAGGAACTGGAAATATATGTGGCAAGACAAATTACAAATATAGCATTCTGCTGAAGGATAGTGTTATTGAGAAATATGCAGAGTAAATCAGAAAGCTTTATTAAGATACTTATTTATAGTAACATCAAAAGGAATAGAATATTTAGGGATAAATTTGACCAAGAAGATGAAAGATCTATATACCTTAAACTATAAAACACTGATAAAAATGGAAGGATGAATAAATAGATGGAAGTACAACCCTCATTCACGGGTTGAAAGAATTACTATAGGAAGAATCTGTATCATTAAAGTATTCATGCAACTGGAAAGATCTATAGGTTCAATATAATCACTATCAAAATCTCAGCGACTTACTTTTTACAGAAATAAAAGCACAATAATATGTATCTTGTATGCAACCATAAAAGACTCCAGATAACCAAACCAGTCTCATTCATGAACAAAGCTGGAGGCATCATACCCCCTGGTTTCAGCTATATGACAGAGACACAGTAATCAAAGTATGGTATGGTAGTGGCATAAAAACAGATGCAAAGAGCAATGGAACAGGATAGAGAACCCAGAAATAAACTCATTCATACATGAACTGTTTTTTTTAAATAAAGGTGCCAATAATACAAAATGAGAAAAGGTCTTTTCAATAAATTGTGTTGAGAAAACTGAATATCCACATGCAAAAGCATGAAATTAGACCCTTGTATCATGCCCTCTGCAAAAGGCAATTCTAAGGCTTAAATGTTAGTCCATAACTATAAAATACTTGAGGAAAACATAGGGTAAAAGCTCATGGTATTGTTCTGGGCAATAATTTTTTAATATGACCCTCAAAATACAATAAAAGATAAACAAAAGAGGTTATATCAAACTAAAAATCTTCTGCATAGCAAAAGAAACAGTCAACAGAGTGAAGAGATGACCTATAGAATGGGAGAAAATATCTGCACATCATACATCTGATAAGAAGTTAATATCCAAAATATGTAATATAAATGACCAGTAGTTAGAAAATAAATCACCCAACTTAAAAGTGAGTAAAGAGCCAAAGTAGACATTTCTCAAAAGAGAACATAAAAATGGTGAACAGTTATGTAAAAATGCATAACTTCACCAATTATTAGAGAAATGAAAATTAAAACCACAATGAGTTATCATTTCACTCCAGTTAGCTATTATCAGAAATATGAAAGATAACAAATGTGGGAGAGGATGCTGGAATAAGGGGACCCCTGTGTACTGCTTGTAATACAGCTATTATAGAAAACAGTATGGAGGCTCCTCAAAAAATTAAAAGTGAAATTTTCTCATGATCCAGATATTTTGTGTGTGGATATTCAAAGGAATTGTATTCAAGAACTTGAAGAGATTTCTGCATTGCCATATACAATGGGGCATTATTCCCAATAGCCAAGATCTGGAAGCAATCTTAAATGTTCATCAATGGATAAATGATTATATATATATATATATATATATATATATATATATATATATTTGTCTTAAAATATAAAGGAAATCTTGTCATTTGTGACATCATGGGTGAATTTAGAGGACATTATGCTGTGAGACAAGGCAAACAGAAATATAAATGATATATAATTTTACATGTGGAATTAAAATAGTCTAAAATAAACTTGTGTAGAGGTAGCATGGTAGTTTCTTGGGGTGTGGAAGGAGGGGAAAATGAAGAGGTAATTGTCAAAGGATACGAAGTGTAAGTAAGCAAAATAAATCAATTCTGAAGTCTACTATTCAGCACAGTACCTATAGCTAATAATAATGTCTGGTACAGGTGGAATTTTCTAGAAGGATAGATCTTGTGTTAATTGTTCTTACCACACACAATGAATGAATGAGTGAATGTGATGGAAGGAAACTTTGTCAAGTGATGAGTATATCTATGGCCCTTGTGGTGATGATGATTTCATTAGTAAATACTTTTCCCCAACCTTATCTAGTTGTATATATTAAATATGTATAGTTTTAAAAAGAGCAAACATCTTTATGTTGGACGATGAGGAGGAACCAGCAAAGGAAACTATGAAGGACAGGTCAGTGAGGCTAAAACAAATGAAGAAACTTTCAAGTAGCCAAAAGTATAAAGTATTTCAAGATTGATTGTGTCGATTCTGATTACAGGTCAATTGTGTGATAAGGAATGAAAGTAACCAGCGGACTTAGCAACATGGAAATCACTGGTCACCTTGACAAGAGCAGTCTGGTAGAGTGTGGGGCTGAAAGATCCCTAGAATTCAGTTAAAGAGTGAAAGGGGAAAGAGGGCTTGAAGTAGAGAACAGAGAGAAATCAGAGTTTGCTGCTAAGGAGAGCAGAGGAATGTGATGATAGCCAGAGGTGAGTATGTGGGGTCAAGAAAAACTCTTGAAGAGATAGGTGCTGTAAGTCAGGCATGGTGGTGCATGCCTGTAACCTCAGCACTCGGGAGACTGAGGCAGGAGGACTGCTGCAAGTTTGAGGCCAGCCTGGGCTACACAGTGATTTCAGGGACAGCCTGAACTATATCCTGTCTCAACCCCGCCCCCCAAAAGGGGGGGTGCTCTAATGGCATTTTGCATGTTGACATATAAGAAATCCAAATTTAAGTAACACTAGTAAACCACTCTTACTAATTAAATTTGAAAATACAAAAATAATGCCAGTACTGGGGAGTGGTGCACGAAGGTAAGCCCTTGCATTTATCCATGCTACTTCCTGTTTAGAAGGCCTCTATTCAGACTGACTCATACTTTTTACATGATATGTATATTAAAGTGTCAGTAATAGGTTTATATTACTGATGGGAAAGAACCAACCCAGGCATTGTTTAGGTAAATTAATTAGCATTTTATCTTAAGGTGTAGAAAAATTACCCCCAGCTTCACCAAAGACACAAAGTTGGGGATCACGATGTGTGAGTAAGGAGGTCACATCCAAACTTCTGGAAGCAGTCTCTCACTAGGCTCATATACAAAAGGCTTATTTTCACGTGACTGATAAAGCCCTCCTCTTTGCCTGGCCTCATGTGATAGGAGAGCACCGTGTGTGAGGCATAACTGAAATCCTCACTATCATCTTCAGGCCCCTATAACTGATTGGAATGCATTCTTGACCTCAGGACTATGGAATCAGAATGGGGAATCATATTATGAAATTCTTCAAAAATCAAATAAATAAGGCCTTAGAAAAGCAGATGCTATACTGCCTATTGTAGCTATTAGCCTCACAAGACTGTTTAAATTAATTGAATTAAATAAAAATTTAGTTTCTTGGTTGTACTATCCACCTTTCAAGTGTTTAGTATCTACATATGACCACTGGCTATCATATCAGATAGTACACATATTAAGAATTCAGTGCCACAGAATGTCTAGATAGTGCTGGGCTATAGGGTTTATTGTGATTCAGTTGGCCCAGGCTTCTTTACTATAGAATATTTCCTTTGGGAATAATCAGTGGCACAAAAAATTTATGTAAAAACAGTAATGTATAATGTTATAAAAATAAAACAATGGAAAACCTTGAAATGACCAACAGAGGAACGATTACATTTAGTATAGTGCATCCATCAGAGAAAATATTTAATGTTCAATTCAGGAAATTTAGGTAGTCATGAATTATATTTTAGTGGCCCATAAAAATTGTCTTAATATAATAGTAAATGGAAAAAATCTAAGAATAAAAATTCTATATATTATGGGACCCTGATTATTAAAGATCTATAGTAGAAAAAAGACCAAAAGGAAATGCTCTAAAAATATTAACAGTGATTATTTCTAGGTGGTGAAACACTACATAATCAAAGTTGGTTTCTTTATATATTTATCAACAATTCAAAATTGCTACATTTATTTTATAAAAATATCATCTTCTGTATGTATTACATATTTCATAAACAGTAGTTGAAGGTATTATACATGAAAATTTAAGAGAGTGAACAATTCCAAAATTTTCTCTTTTTTTTATTTAAGAGAAAACGGACACAGAAAAGAGAAACAAAAAGCAAAAGAGACAAACAAACAACAACAACAAAGCTGATATGATAACAGTATAGGTTTACAAAATGAGATGATTGGAATTTGACAGTAGTTGTAATATTTGCATATCATTATCTTCAAAGGGGTTGTTCAGATTAACATATATAGATATGTAGAATTGATCTAATCATATGAGTATTAACTGTTTTTTTCAATAGCTAATGCATTTACTAATATAGTCATTTTAACTATCTTATGTATACCTATTTATAAATTTATGTCTTTTTCCTTTTCCCTTCCTTTTTTCCTCCTTTCCCCTTAGAATACCTCTTGTTGTCTTTAAAATAACTGCCAGTATCATCAGGCCTAATATAATCAAACAAAATAGTTCAGAATAACACCAATAAAAAATAAAACAATGGTCACAGAAAAGAAAAACAAAAAGCAAAAGGGACCAACAAACAACAACTAATCCAATACTGTAACATTACAGGTTTACAAAATGAGATGATTGGAATTTGACAGTGGTCGTATCATTGTACATCATTACCTTCAAAGGGGTTGCTCAGATTGACAAATATAGACATGCAAAATTTACCTAATCATATGCATATCAACTGTTCGCTCTCCATAGTTAGTGCATTTAGTAGTATAGTCATTTTAACCATCTCATATATACCCACATATAAATCTATGTCTTTTCCCTTTTCCCTTCCTTCTTTCCTCGTTTCCCCTTGTAATACCTCTTGTTATCTTCAAAATAACTGTCCATGCCATCGAGCCTAATATAATCAAACAAAATAGTGCAGAATAAAACCAATAAAAAATAAAACAATGAGCCGGGTGTGGTGGCGCATGCCTTTAATCCCAGCACTCGGGAGGCTGAGGTAGGCGGAGCGTTGTGAGTTCGAGGCCGGCTTGGGCTACAACACCAGCGCAAGGCAGGCCTGAGCTACATAGTGCGACCCTGCCTCAAAAAACCACGGCTGGGAGTTTGGCTCAGTGCCTTAAGCGCCTGCCCTGGTAGGTGCGAGGTCGTGAGTTCCATCCCCGGTGCCGCAAAAACAAACAAACAAACAAACAAACAAAAACAATGGAAGCAATACATAGTAATACAACGTTGATTTCTATAATACCTCATATTATCTTCTAAGCATTGCCTATATCATCTGTTATAATACAATCAAACAAACCAAAATAAGTTAAAATCACTCAAAACAGAACAATGAAAACATTACAGGGTTTCAAAACAAGGTGATCAAATATCAATAAAGGCTACCCTAATATATTTTGTTATCTCTGAAATAGCTGTCTATGTCATCATATATAATGAAATTAGGCAGGTCAAGATAGGATAAGATCAAACTAAACAGCTCATTGAAAACAATACTGGACTCAAATCTTGATGATGGATTATTCAATTGTCTGCCCCACTCACTGGTATCCCTCTGCCACTGTTTCTGCAGCTGTGGACATTTTATCTCTCTCTAAAATGTCTTTCAGTATTCTTTGTAGGGTTGGCTTGGTTGTCATAAATTCCTTTAGTTGTTCTTTGTCGTGGAAGTATCTTGTTTCTCTGTTGATTTTGAAAGATAATTTTGCAGGGTACATCAATCTGGGTTGGAAGTTGTTTTCTTTCAGGGCTTGAAATACTTCGCTCCAAGCTCTTCTGGACCTGACGGTTTGTGTTGAGAAGTCTGTCATGATTCTGATGGGTTTTCCTTTGTAGTTGATCTGTTTTTTCTAATAGCTTTTAATATTCTGTTTTTGTGTTGAATTTCTGGGATCTTGATTATTATACGTCTGGGTATAGATTCATTTTGGTTATGTTTAGCTGGAGTTCTATATGCTTCACTTATCTGAAAGTCACTTCCTGTTCCCATGTTTGGAAAGTTTTCTAAAATTATTTCTGTAAATAGGCTTTTAATTTGTTCTGTATTGACCCCTGCTTTTTCACCCACACCTTTTATTCTTAAGTTTTGTTTCTTTGGGTTGTCTTGCAGAAGTTGTATTGTTATTTCCAGGCTTCTTGTTATTTTTAAGAGATCTTTCCTTTCACAATCACAAGCTGCAAACCTGTCTTCAAGGTTTGAAAGTCTATCTTTAGTTTCCTTCAGGTGGTTTTGCCAACTTTCACTGGAATTTTTGATTTCCTGATAATCTCTTTGAATCTGTTTCATGTATTCTAAATCTTTTTTGTATTGTTCATTACAGGTTTTCCTCATTTTCCTATGCTCCATTTTTTATTTCTGTCTCCTTTAGAGATGCCTAGCAATTCTTTTATTATGTTTTTCATTTCTTCTTTTAGTTGAGTTAGTATTTCTGTTCTAATTTCTTTTATAGCCTCATGAAGTTGTTTCTTTACTTCAGTTGTCATCGCCTCAGAGACTTTAGTTGTGGGACTCCCGACTTCTTCTGCATTTGCTTCTCCTGGGTTTGTTCTGCTTGGATTGGAGGCCAGAGACTGCCTTTTGCTTCTTTGTCTTGACATATTCCTGGGTTGTTCTGGCCAAGTGGGTACCAGGGATTTTGGTATTACTTGCGTTGTCTGTAATTTCTTAAAGTTAGATTGGTTCTTCTAGCCAGTGTTGATTGTGGATATCTGATGGTTACCACTGGGTGCGCTGTTACAGTGCTGCCTGCTGCATTTCCCCAGTCTGCCACGGCTCCCTAATGTCTGGGACAGTGTGTGGGGGCAGGGCCGCAGGCTGGGAACCTGGGCCGGTTATCTGCAAATCTTTCGCTCTCACCCCTAGGGCACGTGTGGTGCCGTGGTCTCCAGGCAGAGCTGGTCACCCACTGGGACCCTTTGGGGCTCCATCAGAGTGACCTCCACCAGACTGTGCCCAACCAGGAGTGGTTCCAGGCCCAAAATGGCTGCCAGTCCCTCGTTCTCCCTCGCAGGGGTTCGAGGTCTGTGCACTCATTGTTAGCCAGTCCAGTCCTCCAGGTCTTCTCCTCCTGTCCACCACCACTCTCCTCTAACACCACCTCTCTGGACAGAAGCCTCCAGGGTCATCGCCACCACCATGGCCACAGCTCTCCAACCGTGTGTCCCCAGGTTCCAGCAACTCCTTTCACAGAGCGGGTCTGGCTTCAGCAGTTGTGCCACTGGCCGCCACCCTCCTTGTCTAAGTGCCTCTTTCCACTCTGTGGGCTTCAATTCTCACTTTAGATTCTTCCTGGGTCCAGAGGACCTGCCTCCCTTTCTTTTCTTCCCCATGTTGCTAGATTCCAGCATCTGGACGGTATCTTTCAGGGAGGCTGCTTACCCTGCTGTTTACTTTTCTGCCATCTTTCAATTCCAAAATTTTCCAGTTTTGCCCTTTTTCTGGCCCCCTTCAGCATTCCAGCACTTTCTTGCAGTAAGGCAAAGAATATGAAATGGTTTGGAAAGAATGAAAATTCAAAGAGAGCAAGCAAATGTTCATGTTGATTTGGGGCTGGACCTTAAGGTTCCTTCCAAATTCATAATAATCACTTTTGAGATTTCTTTTAACCTAGCAAATAATCACTATAGTAATGCTTTCTTTTCAGTTTATACATGATTGTTTTGATGCATCTGGTAGAGTCTTGTTTTTTTTCCTTCTTGCTGTTACATATTTAACAAAAAATTTTTGAAAGCCTTCTGCTTACTTGATTGTATTCATATTTCCTCCTATCTTACCTACTTTTGGGAGGTGACTAAGATTTCTGATAAAAGCTATGCTTACTCTCTTAATTTTATTTCACTAGGGCCTCTAGAAATGTAAAGTAGATTCAATTATTTTTCCAGTGCTGAATTAACAGGATTTTAAAACTCCTGCAGCTCATTAGAGTTCATTAGATTGTAGAGAACACAGTACAAAGTACACAGGAAGCCTAGAATTTTCATGTATCTTTTCATAACCTGAAAAAATAAAACTGATGCAGGTTTAAAATGCCCAATTAATGGTTCCAAAAGTATTTAATGGTCCTGACCAAACATCTACTTTCACCCCAGGACTGAGTTATTTGATAGCTTAATTTTTTCTACATTTTTTATTCTGTTCAAGACCTTTGATATGGGAATAAAGAAAGGGCAAGAGAATAGACTTTTAGGAATCATACAGAGTTGTAAATAAAGAATTCTGATGAGATTTGATCCCTCCAAAATATAAATCTGGTCTTCTTTTACAAATATTTATGGTAAGTAAAAATCATAATTTTTATGGTGTACAGCATGTTTTGATATATATATACATTGTGGAATGGCTAAATAGAGCTAATGTATGTTATTTCATATTTATTTTTGAGTGAGAGCATTTAAAATCTACTCTTATTGTAACTTTAACATAAAATATATTTTTATTAAACTGTAGTCATGGTGTATAATAGGTCTCTCAAACTTATTCCTTCTATCTAACAGAAATTCTATGTTCTTGGACCAATGCATCCACATGAACTGGTTTTCTTATCCCCTTGTATTAAATATATTGCACAGTGACATGCTTGATATTTTGGTAATATATATTTATCAAAACACAGAGGATATCAACTCATTTTACTATTTCATCAATAAACATTAAAAGAATTTCTTCCGAAACAGTGATATGTCAAAATTTGCCTATAAGGATATTACAGTAGTAATTTTAGTATGGAGAAATGTGAATTGGTTACATGAATTATGTTCCATCAATACATTAAGTTGTATGAAAAATGATGTTACAGCTGAAGTTCAAATGGAAAATTAAGCACGTATGCCTTCCTTTCTTCAGGCTCCAAACATTAAGAAATGGGATTAGAGATTTATGTGAATGTTCATTTTAAGATTAATTCCACTACTTCCTTGGAAAATTGGGAGGAAATCATCTGCACAGAAAAAATTGAGAATTTTCTGAAAGACAGAAAGCCAATGAGATCAGAATTAACAGCTGTGCTCAGCCAAGAGACTGAAAGCTACACCTTTCAGCTTGATCTCCATCAATAATAAAGGTTGTGTTTTGGCCTCCATAGCTGCTACTTTTTTGCTTTATTTATCAATTTCTTCAGCACCATTTTAGAGAAGAATGGTACTGTTTATTAAATATCCTTCAAAGATGCCAACATCCAGATTCCCATGAAGGTCAGCAGTACATCATGCCCATAAGATTGGTGAGATTTCTAGTATCCTTTCAATAGTGTCTCTTTTTTCAGAACTTGAGTGGTTTCCTTTTTTCTTGATACTGAGGAATCTTGCATATAATAAAGTATTTCCTGGAATGTGATACCAAATATATACATTAACAATTGGTTTATTTTAAATTTTTATTATTAATTTGGAAGAGATGATGCTGGTGGGCAGAGGGGCATAAGGATAAAATAATTTTTACATTAATTTTTTACTGAAGTATCATGTACATATAGAAATGAGCCCATGTCATTATTAGTGTACATCTGAAAATTCATAAATAGAACATGTCCATTTAATCAGGACCCAGATAAGGAAGAACATTTTAGCTCAAGAAATCCCTCTTGCCCCTCTTATTGTCTCTCTTTGCTACTTTCTTCCAAGTAGCCATTACCTTGACTTCTAGCAGCATGATTACTTTTGGCTGCTGTCAGCAAATGAAGAGGTGAGACAAGGCATTAGCCTCAGATGCAAAATTCAAGGAAGTGCCATGAGCCAAACCAAATCAAACAAACCAAACCAAACCCCACTAGCAGAGCACAGGCATTCTAGATGTTCTACATCTGCACTAAGTTTTAGTATTATCATTCTAAAAAATGTCCAGCTCCTCAGATTACCAGATAACCTTTGTAGAAACTCCAAGGAAACAGTCGAGATCCTCAATATTGTAAGATTCCAGTTGTTTGTCTTTTCATCAGCATCTGCCCATCTGTTTAGCCTATTGCCATAACTACCTTTATTCCTCTGACAAAATTATTTGCTATGTCCCCATCCTAGTCTAATATTTTGTGGTGTCATCTGAAATGGTAGTCACTACTTACTGATTATTACTTACTAATCCTCTACTGTATCCCATGCTGCCACTCTCTGAAACAAAGCACTGAATAGATTGTCTTTAGCTCTTTAGTAATCAATCTAATTTTTTTCATTGCCATTCTCATACTAACAGAGTATGTACTTTAAAAATATACATAGTATAGCAAATAAAAAGAGAAGAGAAAGTAATAGTGTTTTAAGATTTCTTGCTACTTGTGATGGCTCTATGCCATTGTAATACAAAGGTATACTATTAAGATGAAATTCAGTATGATAGTAGCTGTAAACATGCATTTCATGTAGGATGATAATTCAGAATTTTGAAGTTGACTACTTGGCCGATATAACTAGTTGTCTTGGTTACTTTCTCTGGTTGTTGAGACAAAATAACTGACACCCAAAGTGAAGCGAGGAAAAGTTTATTTAGCTTACAGGTTTTAGGGTTTCAGTCCTACTCAGTTGGCTCCAATGCAGGGTGGTGTGGCTGAGGGGCAGCCATTCACGCCAGCCACAGGTGACAAGACCAAAAAAGGCAAAAAGAGGGAAAAGCCCCCCTCCTTCCCTCCTTTACATGGTATGCCAGCTCCCCGCCCCTGGGCGGGTGCAGCACTCACACCACTAATTCCAGCGTTAGACAACGAACCAATTACAAACGCTAGATTCTGTCACCTCCATGGCTGCGTGAGGCTTTGGGAGGACATTTAAATAAACAGCAACACTAGTTCATTATTGTTTTGGCCTCATAATGTAGTTGACAAAGAGCTTATCCCATAGTAGAGTTGTCAGTTTTGTCCTTTACTTTTTCGCTTACACTTGTATCTTCTTTTAGGCTTTTGTATTTTTTGACTTTTATTAGTACATGTTTGCAATACATAATCATTACATTCACTCTAGGGGATTGGTATATGTAATAACATATTTTAATTTCCTTCTCCTCCCCCTTACCCCGTCTTATTTTTCAGCATCGGATTTATTTATTTATAAGACCTTATAAAGTTAATTATCATATATACAGATTAAAACCAGACTAATAGGTCAAATAACATATAAAATACGTAATACAATTGTACTGTCAAGGTACACTTACAGATGCATCATTCAGAAGAAGTTAAATTATCATTATTTGCTGATGACATGACCCTCTACATAGAAGACCCCAAAAACTTCAAAAGACTCCTAGAATTAACATCCAAATTCAGCAGTGTAGCAGGATACAAAGTCAACACTCAAAAATCAGAAGTGTTTTTGTACACCAGTACTAAACTTGCTGAGAGGAAAATTAGGGAAACAATACCCCTCATGATAGCATCAAGGAAAATGAAATATTTAGGAATTAACCTAATGATGAAAACTATAGTACTCTGGGAAAAGGAGACTGAAGATGATAACAGAAAATGGAACGATATCCCCTCTTCCTAGATATGCAGAACTTATACAGTCAAAATGACCATTCCAAAATATTAAGCAGATAGAAACATTCCAAAAGTATTATACAGATATAATGCAATCCCAATGAAAATACCAATAACACTCTTTACAGAACTGTAAAAAGCAACCCTAAAATTCAAATGGAACCAGAAGATCTCTAGGACAGAAAAAACAATTCTAGGCAACAAAGGCGAGGCAGAGGTCATTACAATTCCAAACTTCCAGTTATGCTACAAAGCTCCAGTGATAAAAACAGTATGGTACTGGCCAAAAAACAGACTCATGAATCAAAGAAACACAATAGAATACACATAAAGGTACACTTGGCTATGTTTTATTGGTAAAGGGGTCAAACTCTTTCACTGGTGGAAAGATAGCCTCTTTAACAAATAGTGTTGGAAAAATTGGCTTTCCACATGCTGAAGATTGAACCTAGACCCATATCTCTCACCATGCACTAAACTCAAATCAAAATGGATAAAAGATCTAAACATTAAAACAGCAAGACTTATCTTTTGGAAGATAAAATGAGTAAAACTCTTGAAGACACAGGTATAGGCAAAAACTTTATAAGCAAAACCCCAGTTGCACAAGAAATAATACCAAGAATCAACAAATTGGGTCACATCAAATTAAAAAGCTTCTGCATAACAAAAGAAACCACTAACATAGTGAAGAGACAGTCTACAGAACGGGAAAAATTTTTCCAGCTACTACTCAGACAAAGGACTGATATCAGAATGCAAAAAGAACTAAAAAAAAGCCCTAAATGTAAAGATCCAATCCAAAAGGGGCATCTGAAATGAGTAGACACTTCTCAGATGAAGAAATACAAATGACCAATAAATACATGAAGAAATTTCAACATCTCTAGCCGTTTGAGAAATGCAAATTAAGACAACACTGAGATTTCATCTCACTCCAGAAAGAATGGCTACCATCCAGAAACCAACCAGTAATAAATGCTGGTGAGGCTGTGGAGAGAAAGAAACCCAGCATCATTGTTAGTATCATTGATGTGAAGTTTCATTTCAGGAATTCTTTTAGTCTTTTTATTAATTTTGTGAGTTAGTTTAATTAAAATTATCTGACAGAACCCACATATTCCATTATCTGAGAATGTATAAACTGCACTATTAGAAGAAAAAGTGGGGAAAAAATGCAACTTCCCATTCTCCCTTCAGGCTACCTCACATTTATACCTGACACATGAACTTCTCAGGATATTTCCAGTGTCAACCTATCTTTAAATATTAGCAAAGCTTTAGCTCTAATTTTTAAAGGCAAGTACAAGTACATCCCTAGTATTTTCCTCTTGCTCATCAGATATTGACTTGAACTTGCCCTAGGGTGTGTGAGTCTATTCTGGAGGCTACTGAAATTTAGGACAAGGTCAGAGCAACTTCATTCTCTGTCCTTTTCAGCTTGAGAACGTCACTAAGCATTGGGGAGGAAAATGGAAGGACCTGGAAAGAAGAGAAACAAACAAATCAAGACCATTTTGTCTTCCAGCCGTGAAACTTTCACAAAAATTTGACTTTCCCTTTAAGAAAAATTCCTTACTTTCCCTATAATGGGTTATACTTTCCTTTTCCATGGTTAAATAAATGTTCAGTTTCTATTTCGTGAAGATACTGGGTTCCTACCCTGGGCATTGTGATTGGTGCCAGCTGCCCTCTCCCAGGAGTTGTGTGGGAGAGGAAGGAAACCTGGCTTAGGAGTCATAAAATGTGGATTCTTGCCCTTGATCTGCTGTTCATTGGCCAGATATTTTTGGTCTTCATCACTTGGTATTTTACCCTATTTCATTTTAGTGTTTTTGTTGTTGTCATCATTGGTTTTTTTGTTTTTTGGTAACAGGAATGGAACTCACAACCTCGCACTTGCCAGGCAGGCGCTTGTGCCACTGAGGTGCATTCCCAGCTCCTTATTTGAGTGTTTCATCCTAATGAAGGAATGCAATATTTGGCTCCTTCTATCTCCCCAGACAGAGGTTTTCTGTTTTATAGTTATTTTTAAAAACCCATTTTTATTGCAGACCCTTTATGTACCAGGCATATGTTCTGGCATAGCACTTACAATAGTGTATGACAATTTATCTCTTATGTGTCTGTACAGAAGTGAACCTCTCAAGTGCAGAGAGGTTTCATCTTTTTTTGAATTCCAGGTATAAGATGTCTGGTCCAGAGTAAGCTAGCACTCAGTAAATATTTAATGAAAGAATAAATGGGAAAGTGCAGTCACATAGCCATATTATTACAAAATATCCAAGATAATAAACTTATAAGATTAAAGGTAATAAACTTACAAGATTAAAGGTATAGGTGCTAGGGATATAGCTCAGTGGCATAAGCACCTGCCTAGCAAGCACAAGGTCTTGAGTTCAATTTCCGCTACAAAAAAAAAAAGCTTAAAGGTTTGTTTAGCTCACAGTTCCAAGTTTCCTGTCCAAGACTGGGTTGTCCCGCTGCTTTTGGCCTCTGGTGAGGGTGCCAAAAGGAGTGTATGGCAAAGCAAACTGCTCACCTCATGAGCTAGGAAGAAAGGCAAAAGAGGAAGATGGGGTCCCACAATTCCCTTTGAGGGTATGCCCCTTCCATGAGATAAGAACTTCCTGCTAGCATCTGCTTCCTTAACGTTCCAACATCTCTCAATAGAAACACTCTGGGAGCAAGTCTTCAACATATGAAACTTTGAGGAACATTGAACATCCAAACTACAGCAGGGAATCTGCTATTGGTGTCCTGACTAACCTGCTGAACATTTGCCTGCCCTCTTAGGCTGCTCCTGAAAATACCTGTGACTCTGAGATCTTTGACAGTAAGAAAAAACTGACCTTGAAGACAAAGAAAGCTGGAAGTGTTAGAGCTAATGGTCCCAAAACTGCCCTCCATTTGGGATGGATGGGGAATTGGTTGACAAAATCCCCGCTTCTTCAGCCTGCGGTTGGGATAAGGAGTCCTCTGTCCTGTTTCTGAGTCTTTGTGGGTTGAGGTCCTGTGTCCCAGTGGTAAATGGATAATTTTATGCCCTGAATTTACTCCTTCTCCAATCCCTGCCTGTGCGTTCTAGGATCAACTCTTAAATAAATGTACACACACACAGCTCCTTGCCCCATGGTTTGCTTTCTTGAAGGACTGCTGTGGTAAGAAAATGAACAACACATTTAAAAAGATTTGAGGTCTCATTATGTAAGTGGTGTTCCTCTGGGAATGAGATGTCCTCAAGAGGAGTGCTGTGGGAGGAATGAAGGCGCTCAGAGACATCTGGGTCCTAATCCCAAACCCACGACAGTTACCTTATATAGCAAAGGAACTTTGCTAATGTGATTAAGGACCATAGGATTGTGAGACCATCTGAATTGGTTATAAGTATTTCTCAAGAGGCCTTATGAGAGGAAGTCAGAGAGAAGGAAGCAATGTGACCTCTGAAGCAAGATATATATTATTCACCTTGAAGACAGAGGAAGTGCCAACCAAACATAGTGCAGGAAATACAATTTTAGAGATTGGGGAAGATAAGAAAATGAATTATTCTCTAGGAACATTGACCTGTGAACACCTCAGTTTTGACCCAGTGAAATGGATTTTGAGCCTTCTGACCTCTGTTACTGTAAGAGAATAAATGTGTGTTTTAAACCACTATTTATATGGCAATTTGTCACTGCAGCTGCAGGAAACTAATATAAGGAATGTTGTGCTTATTGCTTCTAACCCACTTCACCAGGTGTCAGTGTGAGGTGAAGGGATGGCAGCCATCCCACTGGTCTCCAAAGCATCCTGCTCACCATCCTGCTGTCCTGAAATAAAGTACAACCAATTTCTGCTGTCTTCACCTCTTGGAGGCCATTCTTTCACCACAGACTGATGAAGAATTTCCATTGTGTTTCAAGGACAACAGAAAGAAAGAGTCAGGGTTTTTATGGGCCAATGGAAATAAATAAACAAGCACTAAAATGAAATCATAAATACGCATTAAGAAAGCTGAGTCAAGGAACCCCAGTAACCAGCCCCAGTTCCCTGGTGTTATTAAAATTAACTTTAGCAATTGATCATCCCTGTTCCTTCTCATGTGAAGACTCTTATCCGCAAAACAGCAATAGGATCTTTGCTGTTTTTTGATGTGTGTTTTCCATTCATCTGTAATCCCAAACCGTCCAAAGGTTCTATTAAATGTACTAGTATGACTACCCCCTTTTTCCTTTAGGACTTGCAATACACTGGGAAGCTCCATCTCATCTTCATTCAATGACCAAAGCTGGACAATTTTAATACTTAAAAAGTCAGGTGCTGTGGCACAAACCTGTACTTCCGACTATTAGGACACTGAGGTAGGAGGGTCACTTATGCCTATGACTTTGAGACAAGTCTGGGCAACATAGTGAAATTTTGTCTCAAAATGAAAACAAAAACAAAAACAAAAACAAAACATTACTTTTAAGATAACTATTTTTCTCTAGGAACATTGAAACTTGAATAAGAATTATTAATTATTAATTAAGTGTGGTAGGTATTGTGACTTAGCAAGAAAATATCCATAAATTTTAGAACTTTGTGGCAGATACAATCGTATAATAGAAAAGATTAGGAGAGTAAAAGAGAAAGGGAGAGAAAGAGAAGGGAAGAGAACGAAAGAGGAAAAGGGACGAATGGACCCCGTATGTCAAAATCTTGGTAGTTTTTAAATTTTGGTGATGAATATATGGTTGTTCATTGAATTATTGTATGTGTTTGAAAGTATAATATTTCTGGAAAATTAAATGATTGATTAAATGATTAAAAAAGTTTTAAAACAAAACTTTCAATACAAGGTAGTTGCAGATATTGGAAACACGGGTTTCAGAAAAATCACTAGATGTGCAATCCAATCTGGAATCCTATTTTTTTTCAGCTGAGTGAATTGGGAAGTTATTTAAATTTTCTGTCCTCAGTTTCTTTATAGATAAAGTAAATAATACCTACCTCAAGTGAATGTTGAGAAGAAGCAACAAGATTAAATTTCTTAAGTACTTGTAATAACATCAGTCACAGAGCAACACAAAACACACATTATCATTATTTTTCATACACTTGTAGAGTGGTCCTCAGCTGGGGGCACTTTAGACTTTCTAATGGAAGTTTGGAAAATCTAGAGATATTTCTGGTTTTCGAAAGTAGGGTTGCTGCTGGCACCAAGTGATAGAGGACAAGGGATGCTGCTAAATAGCCTATGGTAATAAGACAGTCCCTGAGACAAAGGATTAGCTGGACAGAAATCTCAATAGTGCTGAGATTGAGAAACTGCACTCGTATTATTCAGACATTTAAAAATATTAGAAAATTCAGGTAAGCAAAATAAAAGTAACCATAATCTATAATTTCACTGTGCAGAAATAGTATCACAAACTGGAAACTTACAAAATGCAAATGATATTTTCTTAAAAATTAAGATGCATAATAAGGAAAATATCCCTTTGCTCACTGCTTCCAGTGGTGATCTGCCCTCATTTCTTCCAAACTATCACAATATTGGAAAAGTTATTCAAGTTTCTAGACTTCTGGGAAATGCACTATTTAGTATTTGACTAAACTATTGGCTTTGATTGAAATGAAGTTTAATGAATTATGAGGAAATCACGTGAAGTCATTAAAGACCTACCCAGAAATCTTGGTAGGAGCCTGCCCTGACACCATTTTATGAGGGAAAATTTACACAGATTATATCAAAAGTTACTTAGAAGTCCACATTGTCTGGCTCAACAATTTTACTTTTAAGAGTTTATGCTAAAGAAATAATTAGAAAAATGTACAAAGATGTTTGTACAATTATTCACTGTTTTTTGGGGGGCAGTATCAGGAATTGAATCTAAGCCCTTGATACTGAACTACATTCCCAGTCCTTTTTTATTTTTAGTGTGAGGCAAGTTCTCACTAGGCTGCTAAATTGTCCAGGTTGGGCTCAAACTTGTTACCCTACTGCCTCAGCTTCCCAAGTGCTGGGATTACAGGTGTGTGCCACCAGTCCTGGCCGCTGTATTGTTTTTACTTGTGAAAAATATGAAGGAACAAAGTTGGAAAGAATTGAGAAATGTGGGTTGGTGGAACACATTCTAGTATACTCATGCAGTGAAATACCAGGCCGACATGTAAAAGGTCAGTGTTTATGTAATATTTAGTTATGTGGAAAGATACACATATTATATTCAGTGAAAAACAACCACAGGAAAGACCTGAAAGGGCTAATGTGTTAACAGGTATCACACAAAGACTGTGGGGGATGGAAAGAGGATCTAGAGAAGTAAGAGGAGAGAGAAAGAAGGAAAGTAAAAATGTTCAAGATATGGTATGCATATGTACCAATTCTCACAAACAAATGTAATTACTATGTATCACAAACATATACTAATAAATATTTTTAATGTTACTGAAAAGCATTGCTGGTTGGAGATGGGACTCTGGGAGACAGTTCAGACGATGCATTCGTCTTCTGGCATCCTACGGAGAAAATACCTGAGCCAGTACACAGCAGGGTACACCTGGGAACCATGCTCTAGCAGAAGGCTTTTATCCTGTTGCTGTCATTTTGTTGCCAATCAGTTGAGGGTTCTTTTGTACAATTCAGATAGAAATAATGAATGAACACAATACAGCTCTGCTAGCATATCTGACGCCATTGATCAACACCAGTTAATGCTGGATGCCAACAGTTCACACTGCTGGCTCCTGATATCTGCTGCTGTCAGCCACTGCCAGTTTGTGCTGGGTGTCGTTGTGGAGACTTTGCCAGATACCGGTCTTTGGACCTCCTCAGAGATAATAGCCTATAGGTTTATTGCCTTTTAAAAAAAAATCTAAGACAGATTTATAGGACTTTCTGAGCCCACGCTCCCCCAAAATAGATTATGAGCAGATTAACAGGACAGATGTGTCAATACACCAGAAAGAGTTTTCAGAGACTAATTTGAGGAACATGAGTAAGTACTGCTTATATAGCAGCTTCAGGCCTGTGATTGGTCTAAGTGTAGGTAGGCCTGTGATTGGGCCTAATGATTGGTCCAAGTACAGGCCTATGATTGGTTCAAGTGGGTTTAGGGCACTAGAACAGCTGTGACTATCCTAGTGGTGATTCACTGAGAGGGCAGAGTGATGTGAATTGTTTGATAGATGCACTGATTTTGAGAAAAATGATGGAGCTAAATCTGGTTATTGTTGGAGGGTTAGGTCTATTCATTGTAGCTTATTGGGAGTTTGGGGATGTTAATAATGGACTCAGATCCCACCCTCCCTGGTATTAGCCACTTTGGGGCTTCAGCAAAGAGGTAGCACAAGCTTCTAGAGTGGTGGGAGCAGGGGAGGGTCACCAAGCTACATACTTCCTGTTGGAATAGCCTGAGTAGCAGCTGTGGAGCAGCATCATGGGTGGCAGGAGGACACTGAGGCAAGAGGCAAGTTGCCCCAGTCCATGCTGGTGGGAGGGAGGTGAGGGGGGTGAAGAGAACTGAGCAGGAGAGACATGACAACCGTTGGCCAAACCGTGCTTTTTCCAGCATGTGCAGGTTGGGAAGGAGGTAATAACACTTCTGTGTCTCGGTTTTTAATGGGCAAATGGAAGTAACCTTGCCTCTGGGTAGCTAATACTGTACTTTGCATTCAGGTGCTAAGCAAGAGCTGTGCTTAAGTGTAACTCTTTAGGGAGCACTATGAAGTACTTGGGGCAGTTGATTTGGTTCCAACCCCTGCTGCTCCCAGGAGCATCAGTGAAGGATCCCAGCTAGCCCATTACCAGAACCCAGAAGGAGCCTCTGAGGGTCACCAGGCCTGCCTTCCCCTCTCACTTGTCTAAGCAGCTAGTTTTTTTGGTTTTAAAATGAGAATTGAAATGAAAAGCTATATTAAATGAGCTCTAAAGACCTTTGAGATCTAAGAATTTTTATAATTCTAATGTCTTAATTGCTGTCAGTGGCAATTTCTGTTGTTACAAATGGCCTGTAAATTTCCCCGGGGTTTCATTGTCTGTGGCAGTGAGACTCACTTGCTGTAATTTCATCAGACTACTGAGGAGGACATCTTAGCACTAGGCTCTTTCCCATGTTTCTCCTTCTCTTTTTCTTCCTAGGTTTTCCCTCTGCCTCTCAGGAGGTTTATGTGGCTTCATTAACTCAGGTCAGTCAAGTGATTTTGAGAGTAGAAAAGTAAAGTTAAAGTCTTGCTATGAATAATAGCTCATTGGAAACTCAAACCATTATTAGAAGATATTAGTCTGGCTGCTGTGAAATTTAAAGCCTATTAGTTTTAACATGCAACATCTGCTGCTTGAAGGAAAACATGGCTGGGGGAACTCACCCGAATTCCCTGAGTCTTTTGCATAAGGACTGGGGTACATGCTTAAGGTGAGTGGGGATTGTGGGACGTGAAGTTCCTTACAGGTATAAAATGAAGTGTTTTTGGAGACTTACGCTAGTTGGGAGAGGGTGGAGTTTCTGCGAACCCTGGGGGACACACGCTTCTCTAAGTTCTCATCTTGGGAAAGTATTTGATGGCAGAAGGTGGAAGAAGTCATTGAAGTCCCTTAGGTTGAGGTAGTTTAGTTGTCTCTGGTTCCAGTGCTTGGAAGAACATTCAGGTGGTAAAGAACCTTGGGAAGAAAGACTTCAGTGAGCTTGAAACTTAATACAAACTTCAAACATTGGCAAGCTGGATGCATTGCTTTTCATTGCAATATTGTCAATGAAGTTATACTGCATGTAGAAGAGGAAATGGAAGAAAAACATATGTCTGTGCACATTGTTTTATTTGTACCCAGGTTTGTTCCAAAACAGACTTTTTTCTCATAAAGTCTTACTATGAGTGGAACAGCTGATGGACCATGAGGAGGTGGCATTGGAGTCCTGCCAAGGGCAATTCACTTTCTCTTTGTAGTGCTGGTGAGGCAAAGCCTGCTTCCCTGTGTTGCTGCTGTGCCCCTGGCATTTAGAAAAGAGTATTGTGTTTAAAGTCAGTGTGAGCATTCACATGATTCTGAGATGTCCTAAAAACTATTTTTCTCTATATAAGTAGGTGCAGGAATGGATCCTGAAGGTTTCCAAGGTCCCTCCACACCAATGCTCAGTCTTTATGCCTGGTTGCTTTGGTAATACTAATTTGCAGCACACTAGGGTGTTTCTCAGTATTTTCATTCTATGTTCTCTGTAGTGTTTGCTATTTACATATATTCCCATCAGCTCAAAAGATTTTAGTTTTCCTTTCAGTGGTGGGTACTATGGAGGAAAATAATAGTGGAATATAACTTGAAACTTAAGTCCTATGTGATAGGTTTAATAAAGCCCCTTTTTCCATCCTCTTATTCCAAGTACATGAAGAGACGAGACTTTGGAAACAGCTGTTGCTTCAACTCTTTTGCTGTTCAGATGCTTTAGCCTTCGGTGAGTTATTGATCCTCAGATAATCTTTTTTTGTATCTGTAAAATGCAGATAATAATATCTACTCCCCAGGATTAATATGATATTAAATAGTCATGATGGGGGACTTGCCTGGGCTTGCCCCGCACTCCAGAGGCTCTGAAATCCTTGGAGCCAGACTCAAGGTCCTGGTGGTGCCACACTCCAGAGTGAGCTCTGCCTAGCCACCTGGGTCCTGGAGATTCTGACCCCCACCCAGTAAGGCAGAGGGTCCAGCAACACATTCTGGGAGTGCACCCTCACTAGTAGCACAGAAGATCGAGCTCTACTCAGACCAGCTTTCAGCTCAATCCATCAGGGGAATGACTGGCCAGCCTCTCAGGACACAAAGGTACAGAGCCCAGCCTAGCCCAGAGCCCCAGAGCTGCTCATCAGGGAGTGGCCACCATAGCTGCAGAGCCTTAGAGAACTTGAGCTCTGCCCATTAGAGCACAAGGCATGAGCTTCATTGTTCAGGGGTGCGGCCACTGTGCTGCAGGTCCTAGAGGGTGTGAACTCCACCCAGCCAGGAGCAAGGCCACAGCACTATACACCTGGGACTTGCCCAGGCATGCACCATGCTCCAGAGACTCTGAACTCCTCGCCACCAGACTCAAGGTCCTGGTGGTGCCATACTCCAGGGTGTGCTCCCCTTAGTTGCCTGGGTCCCAAAGATTCCAAACTCCACCCAGCCAGGCTGAAGGCCCAGAGACACACCTCACGGGTGTGTCTCTGTTAGCCACCTGGGTTTCGGGGGTTCCAAACACTACAAAGCCAGGTTCTAGACCTCAGCAACAAGCTTCAGGGGTGTGACCCTGCTAGTTACAGGGAGGATACAAACTTTGTCCAGCCAAGTGTTCCAGAGGAACACAACAAAATACATCAGGGGAACACACGGCCAGCCTCACAGACCACAGAACACAAGGGTCAAGCACCATAATCTGGGTGTGTGCCCAGGCTAACCATGAGGATATTGGAGGATTGAAGCTCTACCCAGCACAGTGTTCCAGTGCAATTCATTGGGAGGCTGGCTTCCCAGCCACATAGGTTCCAGAAGAAAATGACAAAACAAAAGACCAACAGGCAGTCTCAATAACCCAGCCCACTGAGAACAAACCCAAGAGACACTGAAATGGAAGACACTGGGAGTCACACAAATGAACTTTCTGAAATGACAGTAAATGCAGTAAAGAAACAACTCCACGAAGCTGTGGAGAAACTCAAATCAGAAATAATCCCTTAGCTAAAAAATGAAATGACACACATTATGAAAGAAATGCTGTGTGTATCTAAAGAAAATCAAGATAAAAAATAGAAGAATATAAGAAAATGATGGAAGCTTTGAATGAACAATATAAGACACAAATAGAATGCATGAAACAGCTTCAAAGGGAAATTCAGGGAATGAAAAATTCCATGGAAAGTTGGCAAAACAGCTTGAATGAAGCTGAAGATACAATCTCAGACCTTGAAGACAGCATGGAAGTTTATGATCACAAAAGAAAAGATCTCTTATGAATAACAAGAAGCCAGGAAATGACAATTCAACAGCTGCAAGATGATGCCAAGAGAAATAACATAAGATTAACAGGTATCAATGAAAAAGCAATACTAATGAACTGTGAAGACTATTTGCAGAAATAATGGCAGAAAATTTTCCAAACATGGGAAGAGAATATGATATACACATAAGTGATACATACAGAACCCCAATTAACCATAACCAAAATAAATCTTCACCCAGACATATAATAATAAGGATATCAGAAACACAGCACAAGAACAGAATACTAAAAGCTGTCAGAGAAAAGAAACAGATCACCTATGAAGGAAAGTCTATAAGAATCATGGCAGACTTCTCAACACAAACTTTTAATACTAGAAGAGCTTGGAGTGAAGTATTTCAAATCCTGAAAGAAAACGACTTTCAACACAGATTGATGTATACTGCAGAACTATCTTTAAAAATTGATGGAGAAATAAGATACTTCCATGACAAAGAACAACTGAAGAAATTTATGGACACCAAACTAACACTACAAAGAGTACTGAAAGACACTCTAGAAAGGGACAAATATAGCTACAATCCTAAGAACAACAACAAAAAGAAACCCCTAAGCAGGGCAGACAATTAAACAGAAAATGTCAAAAACCAACAACAGAAAGATATCATGTAAGTCAGTATATCTCAGTTATATCAATCAATGTAAGTGGTTTTAATTCACCAATAAAAAGAAACAGACTGGTAGAGTGGGTTAACAAACAAAATCCAACAATATGCTGTGTATAAGAAACACATTTCACTCAAAAGAAAACTCACAGACTAAAAATCAAAGGCTGGAAAACAATACTCCATGCAACAGGAACCCAGAAAAAAGCAGGGGTAGCTATTATGTTTGCAGACAGTGTGAACTTCAAACCAAAAATGATCAAAAGAGGAAAAGAAGGTCACTACATACTTGTTAGGGGAAAACTTCAAGAGGAAGAGATTACAATCACAAATACATATGCAATGAATATGGGAGTACCCAACTACATAAGACAATTCTTAATAGACATGAAAAACCAAATAAACAATAATACGGTTATAACAGGGGACCTTAACACCCCACTGTCACAGAGAGACAGATTAACCAAACAAAAAATCAGCAAAGAAATAACAGAACTGAATCAAACTTGTGAACCAAAGGACCTAGTAGATGTGTACCGAGTGCTCCACCCATCAACTTCAGAATACACATTCTTCTCAGCTGACATGGATCATTCTCTAAAATAGATCATATACTGGTCCACAGAACATGCTTAAATAAATGCAAAGAAACTTGAAGAATTCCATGCATATTATCTGACCATAGCGCAATAAAATTGGAAGTGAATCACAAAAAACCCCACAAGAACCCTATAAACACATGAAAATTAAATAATACTCTCCTAAACCATCAATAGGTCACAGAAGAAATTAAACAATATCTAAAATCGAATGAAAATGCAAATACAAATTACCAGAAGCTGTGGGACACAATGAAAGCAGTCCTCAGAGGGAAATTTATAGCATCAAACTCCCCCATCAGAAAAATGGAAAGGACACACATAAACAACCTAATGCTGCACCTCAAACTTCTAGAAAAAGAAGAGCAAGTTAAGTCCAAAGCCCAAAGAAGGGAGGAAATTATCGAGATCAGAGGAGAAATTAATGCAATTGAAACTAAGAAAACAATACAAAGAATTAATGAATTGAAGAGTTGGTTCTTTGAAAGAGTAAATAAAATTGATAACCCCCTAGCCAACCTTATCAAAAAGAGGAAAAAAAAACTCAGATTCACGCAATAAGAAATGAAAAGGGTGAAATCACTACAGACCCTGTGGAAATACAGAAGATCATCAACACCTACTTTGAAAACCTTTACTCACATAGATTCGATCACACAGAAGACACAGACAGATTCCTAGAAACCTATGAATTACCAAGGCTGAATCATGATGATGTAAAACGGCTGAATAACCCAATTTTAGCTAATGAAATTGAAAATGTAATTAGAACTTTACCAACAAAGGAAAGCCCAGGTCCTGATGAATTCACTGCTGAATTCTATAAGAAATTTAGGGAAGACTTAATGCCAACACTCCTCAAACTCTTCCATGAAGTTGAAAGGGAAGTAAGTCTCCCTAACTCATTCCTGGAAGCAAGTATTACCCTAATACCAAAACCAGAGAAAGACCCAACCAAAAAAAATTACATGAACATAGATGCAAAAATCCTCAATAAAATACTGGCAAATAGAATGCAGCACATTATCACCATGATCAAGTGGGATTCATCCCAGGAATGCAGGGATGGTTCAGAATATGCAAATCAATAAATGTAATACACCATATCAACATGGACAAGGACAAAAATCACATGATCATCTCAGTGGATGCAGAAAAAGCTTTCAACAAAATTCAACACTCATTTATGATGAAAACCCTACAGAAAATCAGAATAGATGGTCTCTATCTCAACCTGATAAAAGCCATATATTATAAACCAACAGCCAGCATCTTACTGAATGGAGAAAAACTGAAAACTTTCAACCTAAAATCAGGAACAAGACAAGGATGTCCATTATCACCACTCCTATTCAATATAGTTCTGGAAATATTAGCCAGAGCAATTAGATAAGAGAAAATAATAAAGGGAATAAAGATAGGAAAGGAAGAAGTAAAATTATCACTCTTTGTAGACAATATGATACTCTACATAGAAGACTCCAAAAATCCATTGAAAGACTTCTAGATGTAATAACCAAATTCAGTAATGTTGTTGGATACAAGGTGAACACTCAAAAATCAATAGCATTCTTGTACACAAACAACAAATGCACTGACAGAGACATAAGGGAAACCACACCCTTTACCATAACATCTAAAAAAATGAAATACTTAAGCATCAAACAAAGGAAGTAAAAGATCTATACAGTGAAAATTACGTTACTGTGAAAAAGGAAATGAAAGAGGGTTTCAGAAAATGGAAAGATATTCCCTGTTCATGGATAGGAAGAACAAACATCGTGAAAAGGCCATTCTCCCAAAATTGTTATACAGATTTAATGCAATTCCAATCAAAATACCACTTACCTACCTCACAGAGCTAGAGAAAGCATTCCTGAAATTCATCTGGAACCAGAAGAGACCTAGAATATCAAAGGCAATTCTGGGCAACAAAGGTAAGGCAGGCGGCATCACAATTCCCGACTTGAAACTATACTACAAAGTTACTGTAATAAAATCAGCATGATACTGGAATCAAAACAGACCTGAAGATCAATAGAATAGATTAAATGATACAGTCACAACTACAAACACACTTAGCCACCTCATCTTTGACAAAAGGGACTAACATGTACATTGGAAGAAAGATAGCCTCTTTAAGAAATGGTGCTGGAAAAACTGGCTTTCTATATGCTGTAAACTAAAACTATATCCATGTCTATCACCAGGTACTAAAATAAAGTCAAAACGGATCAAAGATCTGAATATTAAAACAGAGACACTAAACTTGCTGGAGGACAGAGTAAGTACAAATCTTAATGACATACGAGTAGGCAGAGAGCTCATGAACAAAAATCAAACTATACAGGAAATGCTTCCCAGAATCAACAACTGGGATCTTGTCTTACTAAAAAGTTTTTGCATGTCAAAGAAAATCTCCAACAGAGTGAAAAGAAAACCCATAAACTGGGAAAATATCTTAGTTAGTTGTCCATCAGACAAAGGACTTCTATCTAAAACATATAAAGAATTAAAAGAAATCAGGCCCCTAAAATTCAAGGACCCAATCCAAAAATGGGCATCTGAGATGAATACACACTTCTCAGAGAAAGAAATACAAATGGCAAATAAATATCTGAAAAAATGTTCAACATCAATGGTCATTTGGGAAACACAAATTAAAACAACGCTGAGATTCCATCTCACTCCAGAAAGAATGGTCAAGATTAAAAAATCAACCAACAGCAAATGCTGGAGGGGCTGTGGGGAAAAAGGAAATCTTCTCCACTGTTGCTGGGAGTGTAGACTGGTGCAACCACTGTGGAAGTCAATGTGGAGATTCCTTGAGAAGCTAGGATTAGAGATCCCATTCAACCCAGCTATCCCACTTCTGGGCATTTTCCCAGAAGAACTGAAAACATCATACCACAGTGATATTTGTGCACCCATGTTTATAGCAACCCAATTTGTAATAGCCAGATCTTGGAAACAACCCAAGTGCCCATCAATTGAAGAATGGATAAAAAAGATGTGGTATTTTATACAATAGAGTACTACTCAGCTATCAAGAAAGATTGCATTGAGACTTTTATAAGTAAATGGTCAGGACTTGAGACCATACTCATAAGTGAGATAAATCAAACTCACATGTGTAAATACCGTATTGTCTCCCTAGTGTAAGAAACTGAAACAGTATATATGATCCAAAATCTACAATAAATATTACGTAAGGGTAAGAAATTGCTCAAAGAGCAAAAGTAATTGGGAAAGGGAAAAGGAGGAAAGAAGGAAGGGAAAAGAAAAAAGACATAAATCTGTATATACGTATATGTAAGATGACTAAAATAGCTATACTGCTGAATGTATTTGTTATTGAGAAAGATCAGTTAATACTCATATGATTACATCAATTTTACATGTCTATATCTGTTAATATAAACAACCATGTTGAAGGTAACATTGCAAGTATTGTCAAATTCCTATCATCTTGTTTGGTAAACCTCTAATACTGTTGTGAATTTGCTGTTGTCGTTTGTTTGTCTCTTTTGCCTTTTGTCTTTCTTTTCTATGTCTTTTTTCTCTTAAATAAAAATAAATAAATGAATATAGTCATGATGGTTGAATCCCTGGGGAGAGTGCTGGCCTGAGGTAGGCCCTACATAGGCTTCTGCTATATGTGGGTTCCTCACCTGTGCTGGCGGTGGTAATTGTTATGGTTTTTTGAGTGCTCTTGGTGTGGTGGACTCTGTGCCACGTAATTTTCATATATTATTTCATTTAACTCTCATAGCAATCTCTAGGATAGTACTATTATGTCCCCAGTTTGGGCACAAGGAAACTGAGGTGCAGAGAAGTTGGGTAACATTCACAAGGTCATATAGCAGGTTTCACACAGAGTCCTAAATTATTAGTAGCTCTTAAAAGTGCTTAGTTTATTTGGTGTTAGGTGCCTTCCTCTCCTCCTCTATAACTTTCTACAGGATTTGGGATTAAGATTTTAAACCAGAAAAGAAGGAACATTTGTTGATGATCTGCAAAAAAAGTCTACGCAGCCAGGTTCTTGTGATTCAAAGTAGAGAGGCTGCAAGACACCTCAATTCATCACTCTTTGTCCTTTTTGCCCCTTCCATTTCTGACTGACAGTTCCCATTCGAGCACCAAATTGAGGGCTTGGCAACCCTATTCATGTCTAAGAACTAATTCAAGTGGTTCTGATTTAATTTTTATCAGAGTCTATTCTGAAAAGGCTGGAATACCTTGTGCTCCAGAAATTAACTTCTGGTAACCACAGTGACAAGAGCCAGAGTGACAAAGTGAAGCCAGTCAGGAAGAATAGAGGGGCTATAGAAATCCATCATGGAACCCACGTGTCAAATCACTTAAACAATATTTAGAGTGTGCTGGGGTGTGATTCTTGTTTTTACTCCCATAGTTTTGATGATTTTATAATAAATAAGTGGTTAATGTAGAAAATTTGCAAAGTATAGAAAAATATAAAAAGAACATTTACATCAATCATAGTTTTACTACTACTCTGAAACAACTATTGTGACATGGATGTTTATTTACTTCTAGCTCATTTTTTTATTTTAAAGAGATTAAAAGAAAACAAAACAATAAAAACAAAAGGGTAGAAACAATACACGATTTCAAAACAAGCTGATAGGCAATTAACGATGGTCACTATATTACATATTGTTATCTTCAAAATAGTTGCTCAGATTACAAGATATGGGTATGCAAAACAGATCAAACAATATAAGCAATCACAGTTTCTTTCCCTAAACTATATATATATATATTTCCCTTCCTTCTTTTCTCTTTTTCCCCATCCCAGTTTTTCTTTCCTATTGAGCAGTTTCATTCCCTTTCATGATATCTACAGTACTTTTTGGATCTTATTTAATCTTTCAATTTCTTACATGAGGGAGACAATATGATGTTTACACATGTGAGTCTGATTTATTTCACTTATGAGTATGGTTTCTAGTTGCATCCATGTACCTATAAAAGCCTCAAGTTTGTCCTTCTTTATGACTGAGTAGTACTCCATTATATAAACATACCACATCTTTTTTATCCTTTCCTCAGTTCATGAGCATTTGAGTTGTTTCAAAGATTTAGTTATTACAAATTGTGCTGCTATAAACATAGGTGCACATGTATTGGTGTGGTATGATGTTTTTAATTCCTCTTGGAAAATACCAGGAAGGGGAATAACTGGGTCAAATGGGACCTTTAATCCTAGTTTTTGAGAAATCTCCACACTGATTTCCACAGTGGTTGCACCAGCCTACACTCCCACCAACAATGGAGAAGGGTTCTTTTTTCCCCACAGCCCCTCCAGCATTTGTTATTGGTGGATTTCTGGATGATAGCCGTTCTTTCTGGAGTAAGGTGGAATCTTAGTGTTGTTTTAATTTGCATTTCTCAAATGATGTTGACATTTTTTCATATATTTATTTGCCATTGGTATTTCTTCATCTGAGAAGTGTGTATTCATCTCAGATGCCCACTTTTTGGATTGGGTCTTTGAATTTTGGGGTTCTGAATTTTTTTAACTCTTTATACGTTCTAGATATAAGTCCTTTGCTTAAAGGACAGTTGGCTAAGATTTATTTCTGATTTGTGGGTTTGCTTTTCACTTTGTTGGTGATTTCTTTTGATGTGTAAAAACTTTTTAATAAGATGAGAACACAGTTCTTGATTCTCTGAAGTGTTTCCTGTGCAGTTTGGTTTTTGTTCATGAAATCTCTGCCTATCCCTATGTCTTCAAGATTTCTAATTACTTCCAGCAGTTCAGTGTTTCTGTTTTAATATTTAGATCTTTGATCCACTTTGACATTACTGTAGTGCCTGGTGATAGACATGGGTCTAGTTTTAGTTTTTGGTACATGGAAAGCCAGTTTTTCCAGCACCATTTATTAAAAAGGCTGCCTTCCAGTGCACATGTTTGGCCCCTTTGTCAAAGATAAGGTGGCTAAGTGTGTTTGTACTTGTGGCTGTATCTTTTAATCTATTCCATTGATCTTTGGGTCCTTTTTTTTGCCAGTACCATGCTGATTTTATCACAGTAGCTTTGTAGTGTAATTTCAAGTCAGAGACTGTGATACCTCCTGCTTTGCCTTTGTTGCTCAGGATTGCATTTGCTATTCTAAGTCTCTCTGGTTCCAGATGAATTTCAGGAATGATTTCTCTAGATCTGTAAGGTATGCAAGTGGTATTTTGATTGGAATTACATTAAATCCATATAATAATTTTGGGACTATGGCCACTTTCACAATGTTCTTGTTCTTCCTACCCATGAACAAGGGATATTTTTCCATTTTCTGAAAATCTTTTCAATTTCTTTTCTCAGAGTTCTGTAATTTTCAATGTATAGATCATTTACTTCCTTAGTTATATTGACTCCTAAGTATTTCATTTTTATGGGTGCTGTTGTGAAAAGTGTTATTTCCCTTATTTCTTTCTCAGTGAGTTTATTGTTTGTGTGCAGGAATGCTATTGATTTCTGAGTATTGATTTTGTATCCAGTTACATTACTGATTTTGGTTATTAGATATAGAAGTGTTTCAGTGGAGTTTTTGGGGTCTTCTAGTAGAGTATCATGTCATCTGCAAGTAATGATAATTTAACTTCTTCCTTTCCTATCCTTATTTCTTTTATTTTTCCTCTCTTAACTAATCACTTTGGCTAATGTTTTCAGAGCTATATTGAATAGCAGTGATGATGATGGACATCCATGTCTTCCTCCTGATTTTAGATTGAAAGCTTTCTGGTTTTGTCCACTTAGGAAGATATTAGCTTTTGGTTTATTGTATATGGCTTTTATAAGATTGAAGTAAAGACCGTCTATTATGATTTTCTGTAGGGTTTTGTTTTTATCATGAATGAGTGCTGAACTTTATCAAAAGCTTTTTCTGCATCTATTGAAGTGACCATGTGACTCTTGTCTGTGGCTCTACTTGTATGGTCTATTACATTCTTTGATTTGCATATGTTGAACCATCCCTGCATTCCTGGGATGAATCCCACTTGGTTGTGGTGTATAATCTTCTTGATGATTTGCTGCATTCTGTTTGCCAGTATTTTATTGAGGATTCTTGCATCTATGTTTATTAGGAAGATTGGCCTGTATTTCTCTTTTTTGGTTGGGTTTTTCTTTGGTTTTGGTATCAGGGTGATAGTTGCTTCCAGGAATGAGTCAGGAAGTGTTGCTTCCCTTTCAAATTTATTGGAGAGTTTGAGGCATTTTGGTATTAAGTCTTCCCTAAATTTCTTGTATAATTCAACTGTGGATTCATCAGGACCTGGACTTTTATTTGTTGGTAAATTTCTAATTACACCTTCAATTTCATTAACTGAAATTGAGTTATTCAGTAGTTTTGTATCTTCTTGATCCAGTTTTGGTAATTCATGTGTTTCTAGGAATCTGGCCCTTTCTTCTGTGTTATTGAACCTATGAGAGTAAAGGTTTCCAAGGTAGGTATTGATGATCTTCTGTATTTCCACGGGATCTGTAATGATTTCACCATTTTTATTCCTTATTGCATGAATTTGAGTTTTTTCTTTCATTTTTTGATAAGGCTGGCTAGGGGCTTATCAATTCTACTTACTCTTTCAAAGAACCAACTTTTTGATTCATTAATTCTTTGTATTGTTTTCTTAGTCTCAATTGTGTTAATTTTTGCTCTGATCTTTGTAATTTCCTCCCTTCTTTTGGCTTGGGCTTGACTTGCTCTTGTTTTTCTAGAAGTTTGAGGTGTAGCATCAGATGTTTTATTTGTGTTCATTCTGTCTTCTTGATGTGAGAATTCACTGCAATAAATTTTTCTCTAACAACTGTTTTCATTGTGTCCCACAGGTTCTGGTAAGCTGTATTTGATTTTTGTTTGCTTGCACATATTGTCTAATTTCCTCTCTGACTCATTGGTTATTCAGGAGGATATTTAATTTCCATGTGTTTGCATAGTTTTTGCAGTTTCTTTTGTCATTAATTTCCAATTTCAGTGCATCATGGTCAGATAATATCCATGGGATAATTTCAGTTTTTTTGTATTTACTTAAGCATGTTCTATGGGCTAATATATGGTTTATTCTAGAGAATGTCCCATGTGCAGCTGAAAAGAATATGTATTCTGATGTTGTTGGGTGAAACACTCTGCACATGTGTACTAAGTCCATTTGTTCACAAGTTTGATTCAGTTCCATTACCTCTTTGCTGATTTTTTGTCTAGTTGATCTGTCTCTTTGTGACAATAGGATGTTAAGATCTCCCATTATAATTGTGTTATTGCTTATTTGATTTTTCATGTCTATTTATATTTGCCTTATATAGCTGTGTGCTCCCATGTTTGGTGCATATATATATTTAAGATTTTTATCTCTTCTTCTTGAAGTTTTCCCTAACCAGTATGTAGTAACCTTCTTTATCTCTTTTGATCATTCTTGGTTTGGAGTTCACATTGTCTGCAAACAGAATAGCTGCCCCTGCTTTTTTCTGGGTTCCTGTTGCATGAAATATTGTTTTCCATCCTTTGGCTTCCAGTCTATGAATTTTCTTTTGGATTAGATGGGTTTCTTGCATACAGCATATGATTGGATGTTGTTTCTTGATCCATTCTGCCAGTCTGTTTCTTTTAATTGGTGAATTGAGGCTATTTACATTATTGGTTATAAGTGACATGTATTGGCTTATTTTTGTCATGGTATCTTTCTGCTGTTGGTTCTTTACCTTTCTCCTCAGTTTAATTGTGTTCCTTGCTTAGTGGTTTTTTCTGTTGGTGTTCTTGAAGTCGTTGTTTGTCTGTCTATCTAGAATATCTTTCAGTATTCTTTGTAGGGTTGGTCTGGTGGTCATGAAGCTCCTCAGCTCTTCTTTGTTGTGAAAGTTTCTTATTTCTCCATCAATTGTGAAAGACAATTTTACAGGGTACGTAAATCTGGATTGGAAATTGTGTTCTTTTAGTACTTGAAATATTTCACTCCATGATCTTTTTGACTTGATTGTGTTGAGAAGACTGCTGCGATTCTGATGGGCTTTGCTTTACAGGTGGTCTGTTTTTTTTTCTAACAGTTTTTAGTATTGTGTTTTTGTGCTGAATTTCTGGGATTATGATTATAATATGTCTGGGTATAGACTTATTTTGATTATGGCTAATTGGAGTTCTATATGCTCCATTTATCTTTATGTCAGTGTCTTTTCCCATGCATAGGAAATTTTCTTCTATTTCTTCTGTAAATAGGATTTGTAAATCATTTGAGTTGACTCTTTTTTATTTATACCTGTTTATCATGTATTGTTTTTATTTGCATCATCTTGCCACTGTTGAATTGTTATTTCATCATTCTTATTGTTTTTAAAAGACCTTTTGTTTCCTGAGCCCTAGCTGCAATCTTGTATTCAAGGTTTGAAAGTGTCATCACATTGTTTTGCTTTTGATGGAATTTTTAAAATTCCTGGATATCTCTTTGAATCTGTTTTATGCATTCTAATTCTTTCCTATATTGTTCACTCAAGGTTTCTGTCATTTTCCAATACTCCTCTATTTTTTTTAATCTATATCTTCTTCAGATATGCTCACCATTTCTTTCATTATGTTTATTATCTGTTGTTTCACCTCGGAGGCTATTTCTAATCTGATTTCCTTTCCCGCTTCATAGAGTTGTTTGTTCATTTCAGTTGCTATCTTTTCAGAAATTTCAGGTTACTTACATTTTCTTCTGTGTCTGTATCTTCTGGACATGCTTGGGATGGGCTGCAGGTTTGAGACTGCATTTTGCTCCTTTATTTTGTCATTTTCCTGTATTCCTCTGAAGTAGCTGAATGCAAAGTCCCAGTTGCTTCCTGAGTTGGTGATGGCTGCCTGTTCAGGAAGGGATCTCCTTGGCTGGTTGGGGGTTGCAGAACGGCCCTCTTCTGGCTTTCCACAGTGCATTGAGTTTCGCTGGCTGGGTGGAGTTTGCTGGGGTGGAGTGGGGACTTTCTCTGGCCCTACCCACTGTGTGGTGCACCGATGCTCCCCAGCTTACCTCTAGCTCATTTTACAATACCTAGTTGGGATCTCTGTGATATACACATCTATGTTTTCACATTGTAATTTAGTTTTAAAATGAAAAAAATTAATTGTGAATTATTTGGAAACATATACATTCAATAATCTGCATAATATTATGTTTTGTAGAATTGACATTTCAAAAAATAAAACACATCCTACATTAACTATAAGCCAGTTTAGAAATAGAGCATTGCCAGTATTTTACAAACTCCCTTTTTTTTATTTAAGCAGAAAAAAAGACACATATAACAAAGACAAAAAAAAAAAGACATACAAACGACTAGAGTAAATGCACAACAGTAACATTACAGGTTTACAAAACAGGATGATAGAAACGACAATGGTTGCAATATTGTGTATCATTATCTTTAAAATGGTTGTTTATATTAACAGATATAGACACATAAAATTGATCTAATCATGAGTGTTAATTGTTCTTTCTCAATAACGAATACATTCAGCAGTGTGTTCATTTTAGCTATATTACACATACATATATACAGATTTATATCTTTTCCTTTTCCCTTCCCTCTTTCCCTCTTTTCCCTTCCCAGTTACTTTTGCTCTTCGAGCTGTTTTTTTACCCTTCCATAGTATTTATTATAGATTTTGGATCACATATACTTTTCAGTTTCTCACACTAGGGAGACAATACAGTATTTACACATGTTACAAACTCCCTTTGTGTTCGCCCTTGATTGTATTCCCCTTTAATCTCAAAAGGTAAGTTACTACTTTTGTGAGAATTATTCTATTTACCAAATATAGTGGACAATTACACGGGTGGTTGTTCAAATAAACCATAGTTCTCTCTATTTATGTCTGATGTAGTCTTGTCCCATGGTGACTTCTGAATATATTCATGTGACTTGCTTTTATATAAACATATTTAATAAGTACTTATACATTGGCATAGGTTCTTTTGGAATATTTCTTCTTGGAATCCTAGCCCAACTATGCTTTGAGGAAGCCCAAGATAGAAACTTGATGAAGTCACATTGAGGTGATTTCAGGAACCTAGCTGAGAACTGTGACCCCTATCAAATGGTTCTACCCAGTTCCTGGACATTTGGGCTAACCTAGCTGAAGCTCCAAACATTGAGGAGCAGAGATGAGCCATTCCTGGTGTGCTCTATAGAAGTCCCTGGTCCACAGAATTGTGAGCATATGTAGTCATTGCTGCTAAGCCACTAAGTTTTCACATGGTTTGTTACAGCAGCAATAAATAATAGGAACCCAACTTATATGGACATCCCTGAAAGTTATTTAGTTTTGTCTGTTTTGGATTCTCTATAAGACAAAAACATTATTCATTTTCTCTGCTAATTTGTTTCTTCTGTTAAACATCTTGTTTAAGAGATACTTCCCTGTTGTTCTGTGAAGTTCTGGTTCATTAATTTGCTTTGAAAGTGGTGCTACACAGTTCTTCATTTTACTGCTAATGAACATATGGCTGTGTCTTGGTTACTTTTCTCTTGTTGATGGGACAAAATATCTGACACCCAAAATGAAGAAAGAAAAAGTTTACTTAGCTCACTAGTTGTGGGGGTTTTCATAAGCAGGGTGGCATGGCACTGGTGCAACACTTTAAGGCAGCAGCCAGAACAAAAAGGAGGAAAGAGCAAGCCTCTTTTCCTCCCTTATATTGTATATAGGCCACCCTGCCCCAGGGCAGATATAGCTCTCACAAGATCTCTGCACCCTCTTCTGCACAGGATGAAGATATTTACAAAGTAAGAACCCTGGCTCCCTGCTGAGTCTTTCAGTCAAACTTCTAAAATACTCAAGTTGACACAGTGCATTAACCATAACAAGCTGTATTCAGTTTGGTGGAATTAGAAGCAGTATTACTGTAAACATTCCCATATGTCTCCTGTGGTCCATGTGCAAGACTTTCCCTAGGACATATTCTTAGGGGTGGAATTGCTGAGTTTGTAGGATGCATGCACAGTCAACTTTACTATTTACCAAACTGTTTCTCAAAGTAATATTTTACAATTCCTAAAAGCAGTGTGTGCAAATTCTTATTGCTCCTCAATTTTTCCAACTGTTACGGTTGATACACTGTGTCAATTTGAGAAGTCTAGAAGCTTGACTATGTAACTTCAGCAGCTCTACATCCTGGGGTATGGAGAACAAACCTTTACTGCTCTAGGATGTTATTCACTGTGTCATTTTGAGAAGGTCAAAAGTTTAAGTGATTCAGCAGGGGGCCAGGGTCTTTACTTTGTAAACATGCTCAGCCTGTGCAAGAGGAGGACACGGAGATGATGAGTGCTACACTCACTCAAGGAGGTAGCCTGCTTACAATACAAGGGTGATAAAAGAGGCTTGTTCTCCCCACTTTTTGCCCCTGCCGCCTTTGCTGTCTTCTGTCACCTTGAAGTATTGCCTCTGTACCATGCCTCCCTGCCTTGGAGTCAGCTGATTATGAATGGAAATCTCCACAAACTGTGAACTAAATAAAAGTTTCCTTTCTTAATTTTGGGTGTTGGGTATTTTGTCTCAGCAATGAGAGAAAAGTAACCAAGACACCAACACCCAGTACTACTGTGTCAGACCTGAAAGTACTTTTTCTATCCATACAGGTATATTGTACTTCATTGTGGTTTTAAAGCATTTCCTAATGATGAATGAGCCTTGTTTAATGCGTATTGGTCACTTGGACATTCTCTTTTCTATACTATCTCGAGTATTTTCTTAATTTTCTGCCCAGTTATTTGTCTTTTTATATTAACTGTTCCTTATAGAGTCTAGAGATATTTTTGTTATGTGTTAAAAATGTCTCCTACTGTTTTCACTCTCACTTGTGATATCTCTGGGTAATTTTAACATGGCAAAAATTATCAGTGTTTTGTTTCATGCTTAGTACTTTTAATGTCTCATTTGAGAATTCCTTCCTTATCCCAAGGTCATGAATTCTTCTGTATTTTCTTTTAAATGACTTGACATTCAAGGCATTAACACATTTGTAAGTGTTTTTTGTTTGTCTGCTTGGTTTTTTGTATATGGTAAGAGGTAGGGATTCAATTTTATATTTTCCCCTGTGTATATTCAATTATCCTAGCTACCACTTATTAAAAAGCTTATCTTTCACTCACTTACCTACAGTACTATTTTTATGTTAAATTGCTATATGAAAATAGGTCTGTTTCTGGGCACTTTATTTAATCTATTGAAGACTGTCCTTGCTTGATATCTTTATACCTAACAGGAGATTTTTTTCACCTTATTCTTCAAGAATTTCTTGACTATTCTTGGTATTTCTATATTGAGTATCAGCTTATCAAATGCCACAGGGTGTGTACAGAATTTTTAAAAAGTCAAAATATCATTAAATCAACAGATCAATTTTGACAAACATTGTACCTCTTACTAACTAGTTAGACATTTTTAATGTATCTCAATACAGATTTTAAATTTTTTTCTGTAAGTACATCTAATGCACATTTTAGCTTTTGTAATTTTCTCTGTGAAGGTCTTACACATTCTTTTTGTTAATTAAAAAGTCCTATTATAAATGGTATTTAATTTTTTCTGTTTTTTGAATATATCGAAACACAACTACATAGTGCGACCCTGCCTCAAAAAAACCAGGGCCGGGAGTTTGGCTCATTGCCTTAAGCGCCTGCCCTGGCAGGCGTGAGGTTGTAAGTTCAATCCCCGGTGCCGCAAAAAAAAACCAAAAAACAACAACAAAAAAAAACCACAACTGATTTTTGCATACTGATTTTATAGCCAACAACCTAGCTAACATCTTTATTAAGTTAAAATAATTCATGGAATTGTTTGGATTCCTATGATACAATTTTACTGTCTGTGAATAATGGCAGTTTCATTTCTTTGTCCAGACTTATAATTTTGATTTTTTTTTTCTTTTCTGAACTGGCTAGATCCTTTAGAATAATTTTTGAATAGATGTGATATGAGGCATTCTTATCTTTTTGCTCTTATTGCAAAAGGAATGCACTTTACTGTATTTTTGACAGGTAGACTGTTTCAAATCAGTGAAGTATTTTTCCATTCTTATTTTGCAAAGAGAATTTTTCTCATGAAAAGATGTTGAATTTTGTTGTATTTTTGCATCTATTAATATGAACATATACTTTTTTGCTAATTCATTGGGTGAATTACTGTATTTTCTAATGACAAATCAGTCTCATTTTCCTGGGTGACTCTGACCTACTGCATTCAGTTTCCTAATACTTCATTTAAATATTTAGCCTATATGTTCATGAGTGTTGGCCAGAACATCATTTTGTCCCATTGTTTTTCTCAAAGTTTAAAAACATGGTTTTGAAAGCCTATGCAACTCAGAAAAATTTTGGGTACAACAGTACTACTGACTTTACTGATATTTCAGGGGAACTTGCCAGTGAAATTAATACACTGAGATTTGGAGGTGGATTCAGTTGTGCAAAGAATATATAGTACTGTTCCAGTTTTCTGCTTGTTTGTGAGTTAGTTTGGTAAGACAGTTTTGAGGAGATGTCTATCTTATATAAGGTACAAACATCTTTAGGAATAATAGAATTAAAAATAAAGTTATCTTTACAAAGTCTACAGTGTCACATTTAGATATCCTTTTCATTATTGATATTGGCTTATGTGCCTTCCTTTATTCCATCCTAATCATCTTGCCAGAAGCTTATAAATTTTATTAATTTTTGCCAAGAACAAATGGTTGGTTTGGCTGATCCTTTGTATAGCATGTGTTTCTATTTCATTAATTTCTGCCACCACTTTTCTGTTGTTCTTCTATCTGCTTGATTTGTTTTTATAGAAATCTGTTTTCAACTACATTGCATCTATGTTCCCTTGAGCAAAGACCTGTGTGCTTTTCCTTGGATTTCCCCTTAGTTTTGGACCTAATTCTTCTCTTTTGTTTGGAAGGTGATAGAGTTTGTGCCCTTCTGTGCCTGATTGGAGAAAGAGTTTGCTTCTGGGGTCCCCTGCCATTGTCTCTCATTAGGCTACTGGCTATGTGATGGTGCCCCATTTAACGGTTTTTGTCTCTGTCTTTATATGCACATACTTTCCTTTCTTACCTCCACCTTCTCCTTTGCTTTTCAGAAATTGATCAGAGTACACCATTGATACCAGAGACAGGGTGTGGAAAAGCTGGCTGGGGAAATGGACAGGACCTGTCAATCACAAGATCCCAGGAACACGGGGACCCTGTAAGTAGAACTTCTCACCTGCTCTCACTAGGGTGTAAGAGAAGACTCGATGCCATGGTGAGTATCCGTGGTAGCCTGATGGTGTTTCTCAAATCTCAAATGCCCAGTGTATTTTTATTTTTGCTTTTACTTTCATTTTCTTCGTTCAGCACATGTTCACCCTGCAGAGTTGGTTCCTCCAATGCCCATTCACCCTGCACTTTTCAAATAAACTTTTGGCACCATTTTTGACTTGTTTCATCCAATTCTTGAGGCAAGAAGGACCTGGAACCTTTTAATTCGTGAACCATTTCTAAAGAAACTACTGAATAAAATCATGGTTTAATTATCACTAATTTGACCACTCTAACAATGAGTTCCTTACTTTAAAGAGTAGAGAAGAGACCCTCCTGTGAATATAGTAGGGGTGACCTACAAAAGAAAAGTTGAGCACTCTGTCTTTGTCCCCCTTTACTCAACCATAGGATCTGGTCTGACTTCATTTCTGGACCACACTCATCATAGGGACTGTGTGGACTACCACATATCAAACACGCTTTCTCTACCTTCTCACAGAACCACAGACTGATACAGACTCTTTTTTTAGTCTCATATCCAGCTTCTTTCCAGGTCCCCCAAAAATTACTGTTGAGAATTTGAAACATTTCGAAATGTTTCTTGGGAAGAAGTATCTCTGGCACTTGGGCTACTTGATAGAACACTCATATGTCTCTCATATTAAGTTCTCACTCCAAAAACAGAACTTCTGTTTCACAGATACATCTATATCCCATTTTCCAGTCATCTCACCTAGTGCTGAGGTCACAGTTTTAGGAAAAAAAAGTCTCATCAGTCAATATGGCTGGATCTGCCACAGGCAGAGCTCTGTCCAGAGAACCCCCTTTCCCCTCAGCCTCGCACAGGTTCTGTGGCTGCACTGTCTCAGTCACAGTTCTCAGAGAAGGTCCCGCTTGTCTCAGAATTCACAGGATCTCAGCCTAGAACTTTTCGCACTTGTGCTGTCACCAGATCCTTCCTAGTTATATGATTCTGGGAACACAAAAAAGGGATCAATTGATAGGCGACACATTGAGGTAAACACAAGAAAGTTTCCTATGAAAACTTTTGGACGATTTCCATTATATGAGCTTTGAGGTTTCAGTTGCTTGTGTCACAATCATAAGTTTCCATCAAGGGATTTGTTTGATGCCTTCCCTCATCAGGCTCAGCTCTGGAAATTTTATGAATAGCGCAGTTTCCTTCATTCATCTTATGTGGTGCTGTGGGAAAGGAGACATGTTCCAGGACCCACAGGCACCAGGAACACCCAATAGCATCAGCAGATGTCACCTATGCAGACCATATGCCACTTGTTTTTCAAAATTGTTTCCTCAAGTTAAAACTCAGCAAATATTTCTTAGGGATCTACAGTGAGCTTGGTTTTCTGATTGTAGAACTGCTAATAGGACATGGTTTCTTTCCTTAGGAGCTTACAGTATAGTAAAGAGACAGAAATGTCAACAGATAATTACTTCTGAATATGGAAAGTGCCAGAAAGAGGTAAGTATAGAGTTTTTGAGAGCAAAGACAGTGATTGTGTGGGAGTCTTTCTTGTTTGTTTCTCATGTCCACTTTCCAATCTTTATCCAACTTCATCTCTTTCATGAAACCTCCTTACCGGGTCACCACACTAACAATTTCCAACAAAATTAGTCAAATCAGGGAACTAAAAGGGAAAAATGATACTTTCAACTGAGGATAACTTAACAGGTTCATTGAAGTATTATTTTAAACAGTTTAAAAGGAAAGCACAAGGGCTAATCTAGTACTCAGGGTGCTAAGAACAGGGTCCCTGACAGGCAAAAGGAGTGACTATTGAAACAGAGAAAAGTTGCAGAAGAAGGCTACCTTGAGGGGAACTGTGGCTTCTGTTGGAGGAGGGCAGCTGGCCCAAGGCCAAACTGCAATAAGGCAGTCAGGAGAATAAATGCCCCCTTATTCTCCTTTCCCCATCTCCCGTTAGGTACTTCTCTCCCTTTTCCCAACTATGAACCTTTGCAAGATAAGGGAGATAAGGGAGCTTGTTGCTGTAGCTCATACAGGCCAGCCTTCCTTGTCTTCTTGTCTCCATACTGTAAATTCTCCTCATCATTGATAGTTTTCTACTACATATGAAGTGTTCATTATAATAAAAAAAAAAAGCAAAAAAGGTGTTCCTGTCATGGTAGTTGTTTTCACATCTGTTGATTGAATTTTTTTTTTTTTTGGTACTTGGGATTAAATTCACAACTTTGTGCTTTCCAGGAAGATACTTGTGCCTCTGAGCTAAATCCCTTGTGCTGAATGAAAATATTTCATAATGAGAATTCCTTAAAATGAATTGACATTTAATTAATCTCAGTAGCACCAATGTGGATTTAAAAATAATACATATATGTGTGAAAATTGTTTATACAGTATGGAGATGACAAATGCCTTATATATGAATTTGAAAATTCTTTGAAAAAATTCTGGATCTTTTCTTCTAAATATCCCTATTAAGGATTGGAACAGATATCTAGACTGAGTCTGTCTCTGTCTTTCTTATCACTCTACTCTTTTCTGGGCACAGGCACCCAGAAGATCAAATATTAGAACTGGAAGGAGAACACACAGTTTACTTCACCTTGTTGCTCTAGATGAGAAAAAGGAGGTTAAATTTTTGTTTCAAGGGCCACATAGCTAGTTAGTAGCTGAGTCAACAGGAAAACTTGTGTCCCTTACCTCCCAATGTAGTTTTTCCCACTGTTAAAAATTTCAAATTGTCATTATTCCATAGTAACATTTTGTGTCAAAATTTTGATCTCCTGGTGTCCTCCAGATTGAACAGATGGGAAACATTTCCTTTCTCCTCCACCCTCCCACTCTCTGCTCATTCTAAGGCAATGAGTCCTGGAATGGCAGTGTGTGCTCCCAACCAAGGACCAAATCCTGCACCATGGGAACAGTGTGAGGGAGTAAGCTGAGCCCATTCCAGGTGAAGGGCAGGCATGGTCATCTACCCACCTCAGTATGAAGGACCAGAGGGATTTGAGTCATTCATGGGCAGGACAGAAGGTTTGGGGCCTAAAGATGAGGGAGTTGCTAGGTGCGAGACTGAGTTAGCCTGAGCAACTCTGGAGGGGACTGGACGTAGGCCTGAATGAACTTTCACACTATTTCTGCCACGGTGGTTCATAGCTCAAGTGTACATACTCACCCTCATAAACTTCTTGCCCCATGAAGCAGGACACTAGATACTGAACTTGAGTCACAAGAGATGTCACCGGACTAACAGCATCTGGCCTGGGAAAGAAAAAGTTTGGTTCAGAACTCAGATTCTCTGACTCCTTACAATCCAAAAGTTGCTGCTGCACCAGGGTTCACAGGGCACTGAGGGACTTGAAAGTAGAACCTTGTTACCAGGGATAAGCAGACTTTCTGATTATGTTTCATTTACAAGGTCAGAACACAGAGATCTGACTCTTTTGTTGGTGTACCCTAGGCCAGGAGGGCTCTATCTAGATAGTGATCAGGATTAAAGCCACAGGATCTTGCCAAGAAAATATACAGACTAGTCTCTGTGTCAGAGGCATCTATACGTAGTTGAAAAATGTTACAGCCCACTGAAAAATAACCCTTTTAGGAACTACTTTTAGTTTAGAATGCTTCACATATGGAAGGAACTGGATCATATGAGAATAATAGTAGTAAATATTTATTGCTTTGCTTGCTAAGAGTGATTCTAGATGTGCAATTTGAATGAGATCTGCTGTGTTCTTATAATTCTCAGTCCTATGATCACTTTTGATTGAACAGATATATGGATATCTGGTTCAAGCTGAGCCTATTATATTATTCTATTGGCCAAAACCGATTTTCTGGGAATGGGCACCTGAACCAAGATGGATCGAAGCCCTTTACTGGAATTGTTTATTCCTCAGTTGTGTGACAAAGCTAGGTTATAGAAGCCTGAGTGCTGCTAGCAGTCATGTTTCTGGTGACTTGAAGACTGAGAGAAGAAAACTGGGGGCAGGAAGCTGTTGGGGAGAGCTTAAGAGGGAGCTCTGGTCACATTTTAATTCTGGCTTTAGTTGATTTTTAGGCCATGAACTTCCATAATTAAGTTATATAAGTAAAAAAAGAAATATCACTTGTCACTTGCAACCAGAAGAATTCTGAAAAATTCTGACATGATATAAAAGCAGCAAATTTCCTGAAAGGAAGCTCTGGATTTTATTCATCTTAAAAATCTCTACTGTCTAGTGCCACTGCATGATTTTCTCTGAGTAGACCCAGAGGGATTTATTAAAATTATTAATTAAGTCTCTATTATTCCAGGTCTCTACTGAGTATTAAATGTTTGTCTACAGATCTGTCTTGGGAAACCATATAGCGAATCTCTAGAGAATTGAATTTAACTCCAGGAAACATTTTGTGTTTAAGAAATACCTGGTGCCTCTCTCTCTTGAGGGCCTGTACTCTATTGCTTTGAGTATGTACTTTTAAAATTCTGCCTAATAAATTCTTTTATGCCTCTTACTGATGCATCCTGAAATTTCTTTTACTGTGATGGAAGTCAGTGAATGTGCAACCTGTCCCATGAGTGGGGTGAATCAAGTTTTCCATCTCTGCTTTGAGCACCTCTTTGGATCTAGTGACATTTATTTTGGTGAGCCAGTGGCAGGAGGTAAAGAGGCATTAAAATTTATAACTTTGGTAAGTCCACCTGAAAGCTTTTCATTTGTTTCTTTCCCATGTCCCAAATCCCTTACCCTCTGATGCATAGATTATTTCTTTTTCTTTCTCCAACCTCCCCCTTTGCTCTCTCATTTTCTCTACCCTCTCTTTGCTCTTGCTTTCTCTTGCATTATCTTCCTGTGTTTCTCTTTTATGGTGTCTCCCTTTCTTTCTCTCCCCATCCGTCTCTCTCTCACTGTCTTCCTGGAAACCCCTGCAGCTGTAGGATTTTTATTTTCAGCAGTTAGATGCTCTTAAGTCTCCAAAAAATGAGTGCTTACATATTAAACTACCAAAGATACAAATTACTTGCTCCTTCTAACCAAAAATAAAAAGAGGTGTCAAGAGAAGATTCTCAGATGAGTAGTGGCCTCATTAGGTATCCCTTCAGTTCAACATATCCCATTCCTGGGTCATACAAAATTAAAACTTGCTAATCAAGGTGACACAAATAAGGATAGACTCATCCAGTGTATCAAGCAAAGTTTTGCCACACACCCAGAGTCCTGAGGCACAGTGGAAAAATTGGCCTCAGGATAACACCTGAGGAAGCTATCTATGCAAATCACTCATATTTTGAGGACCTAAACACATTAGATAAAAGGAGGTCCTCTAAACTCTTTTAACTCTCTTTCTTTTTCCTTCTTTTTCTTCTCTCACCTTAAAAAAAAACCCAAGAGGCATAAGCTCAGTTTTCCTAATGCCACAGCTACCCTTTTTGGGATTGCAGGGAACATATCCTAAACTGTGCAGATTCAAGTTACCTTTAAGTGATAGTTGGTCCTGTCTTTGGGACCTGGTAGAATCTATGTATGCAAAGCAAGTAGGAGCCCACTGGTTTTCTTTTTGTCTCTCTTTTCTAAAAAATTCTTCTCTCTTCTCATCCTTTCACCTACCCGACTCTGAGGCTTTATTCTCTTGGGAAACTCAAGTCTGTAGAAGAACTGGTCAGCTCATCTTGAATGCAGAACAATGACTTCTACAATAGTTAAATTGAGCCCTATCTCTATGTACTGATATGTACAGAGCTGTCTATTCTGTTTCCTTCTTCCTTCAATTGTCTCTAAGCAATGCAAATAAGGCTAGCTGAGGTACTGATGTGTAATCGTTGAAGCCAGCCAACAGTTTTCTGTTTCCTCTCATCGTGTTCCCTATAAATGGTTGAGCACTGTGGGATGGCAGAATCACATAGCTCCAGGAATGTCAACTGGGTTTGAGCCTCAAGATAAGAGGCTATGACTTATCAGGGCACAAAAGTTTACATGTCAGAAACTGAAGCAACAGCCTCCTAAATCATTTAAATGCTACTTCAATCAAGTTTTGCAGATTGATTTTTCTGCATACACTTCTCCCTGCATATTGCAGAGATGCTTTCTTTCCACCTGGGGCCAATTCAGTTTACATTACTCATGCAATTCTCATCATTCTCTCAGTCACTAATTCTCGCACTACTCTCTCCTTTATGAGTTAATAAGTGCTGGGTGATGACTTAGATCAAGGCCTATGTTCTGTGAATCCCCACCTGGACCAGACTCAGGACCCCTTGGCTGCCCATAACTATGAATATGTCTTAGTGTCTTTATTCTGCAATGGGTTGCACTGGAGGTGGTATATTGGAATTAACTCTCTGTTTCCAATAATGTTTCAATGGGGTCACAATTATAAACTTCCTGGACTGCAAGGAGGATGGGAAAAGGGGTTACAATATTTGGATTACAATATTATAAGAGACTACAATTGGGATTACAGTAAACTTTAACTTTTAATTAGGATGGAGAGCTAGGGAGTTAGGGCTGAAAGGGGATGAACATGAATTTGAATTTTCTTTTGGGTTCCAGGGCACAGCTACTGCTCTGCCTGGATAAGGAAAGAAGATACACTGATGTTGACTGAAGTGAAAGAGGGAGAGGAAGATTAATTGTGCCTGATTTATTGGATCAATGAAAGCCCAAATCACATCAGTTTCTCCTCATCCACTGCCAGCAGCTCCAAGCTGAGCTAAGTAGGGGACAACATTCCCTTTTCACTGGGTTGTACCTTAAAGACGGGTATCTCTTAGCTAAATTTTTGTTGCTGAGGCAAAATACCTGACAACCAAATTAAAGGAGGAAAAGTTTATTTAGCTCACAGTTTATAGAGGTTTCAGTCTATAGTCAGTTGGCTCCAAGGCAGGGTGGCATGGCACTGGGGCAATACTTCAAGAGAAACAGTGTGTGGTAAAGCAGGACAGGTAGATGGTAGCAAGCAGCAAGCAATGACATAGCAAGTCTCTCTGTCCCTTATGATTTATCCAGGCTACCCGCCTTGCAGGTAGCACTCACATCTTTCATACTAACAGCACATCCTTGATTCCAGCAGCACCCACCCTAGGTCTCGCCACCTACAAAAAGCTCCACCTATAACTGCAAGAGGCTTTGGAGGGACATATAGACACAAGTCATAATGTTCTACCCCTGGCCCCTCAAAGACTCAGGTACCTCCTTTTATGTAAAAGGGATTTAATTCATTTCTAAGAGTTCCCAAAGTCTTAACAGTTTCAGTATTGCTGAAAAGTTCAAGTCTAAAGTCCTCTCTGAGACTTAAGGCAAACACTTAGCTGCAAGTCCCTGTACAAATGAAAAGAAAGTTAAACACTTCCAGCATTCAATGACACAAGATAGATATTTCCATTCCAAAAGGTACAAATAGGAGAATACTTAGGAATGGGACCAAAGCAAGTCCAAAATCCAGCAGGACAAACATTAAGTCTGGTAGTTCCATGTCCAGCATTGGATACAATCCATGGCAAAACATGAACTCCAAAGGGCTTGGGCAGCACTGCCCCACAACACTGCCTGTGGCCATAGCTCCCCTGACTTTTCTCTTGGGCGGTTTTGCTCCCTCCTTGCAGTTTTCCTCAGATGACACACATTCCTGGCTTCTGCAAACTTTCCACTGCACCTTCAGTTTCACACTCACAGCTTTACACATTGCCCCCTCAGGGTCACACTACCTGGCCTCCCAAGCCTTCTTCTGAAATCTGGGTGGAAGTCTTTCTGATCCCACATCTCTTATATTGTGCATGCACCTAAAACCGGGACCACATGGTTGATGACACAGTCTGGCACCACCTATAACAGTAGGCGGGTTTCCTTCACTCTTGGCTGTTGGGGTCAAGTGCCTACAAACCAAATCCCAAGAAACAACTTCCCTAGACTGCCACCATTCTGTACCATTGTGCTCTAGGCTTCTCTTCTGAAAACAGTCTTTCACTTTTGCAAGGTTGAGGCTGCAAAGGGTAGAGTACTGCTGGTTCTTGTGATGTCCTCAAGCCATTTCTCTATTGTCCTCTTCTGAAATACTTGACTTTTTCTCTCTTGTCTTTTCAGTGACCAATTTCTCCTCTGTTCCATTTTTGAGGGTGATGACTTTACTGTAGCTTCCTTTCTGGCCAAACTTAAAATGTTTTAAATCATTCTTCTGGGCATTTTGCTCTTGATTATTAACATAAAGCTGACTAAAAGCTCCCAACAGTAGCCATATCACTGCTTCAACATTACATTGCCTTGACATTTCTTCTGCCATATTAATTAGTCCACTACCTTTAATCTCAGTCTCAGGCAATCTCTTAACATGAGCAAAATGCAGAGAAACTTTGTGCCAAGGAATAGCACAAACCATCAGGAGTCCTCCTTACCAGCAGAAACCTCCTGAGCCTGGTATTTACCCACAAGATTCTATCTGGATTTTGGTCTTCTGAGTTCTGACCAGAATCTCCCATCAGCACATCTTAAGGCATTCCAGGCTACTTCTTCAGCCAGTAACTCCAAATCTTTCCAAATTCTTCCCATAAGCTAGTTTCAAAAGTTTTCAAGCCAGCTGGCCAGGCAATGAATGTCACAGTAACAACCCCACTTCTCTGGCACCAAACTCTCTTAGTTACTTTTATCATTGCTGAAACAATTAAGTTAACAGGAGAAACAGTCCATGGAAAAGCAGGCAGGCAGAAAGCAGCAAGCAAACAGCAAACAATAACACAGCAGGCCTCTTTCTGTTTTATAATTTATAGTCACACCCTTAACCCTAACATCACATCGTTAATCCTAGCAGCACACATCCTAGATCCAGTTACCTCCCAAAAAGTCCCATGTATGACTGCATGAGGGTTTTTTTGGGGACATCTAGATACAAGTCGTAACAATGTCATCAGAACTTTATCCACAGCTCCCCTCTCCACAAGGAGGGTTCCATTTCAGCCCACTGTGGCTGTCTACTACTCATCCATCATGAACTTCCTGGGTCCTAGAGACACCTACTCCATCTCCACAGCTTCTCATAATACTCTTTTGGGGTCTCAGTGGATTCATTCTCTAATGCCAGATTTCTCCCACCTTCTACTTTGTTTGATTGAGCCTCAAATTTATCTCTGTATCTAAAACCATATGTACTGTATAGTTACTAAGTGACTCATTCAAATTTTTTGATTTTTAAACCCTCCATAAGTTCTTTACATATGTTATAGATCCTTAGATATAGAGGCCTTTGGAGTGACCTTGAGTAAAGCCCAGCTGTTGTATATAACTCCTTTTTGATCTACTGTGAAAAATGCAACCAAGTTTGTGCATGCTTTAGCAGGTCAATATCTGAAGTAGCTGTATGCCAGGGCCTAGGATGCTTGTTCTCTGGTTATAACAGCAATAGGACTGGCCAATGTTGCCTTATCCTGGGACAGACTTCAGTTATAACTGTTGTCTGTTAAAATTCTGCATCACTGACAGGGATTCCTAGATTAGTAATGATGGAAAGTGGGGGCAGGTTGTGCATCATCATGACTTCAGAAAAGTGGGGGTAGGCCTTAACCTAATCCCAAAAATGTCAGAGTAGGTTTCATATGCACTGTGACTGTGGGAAAGTTGGAGCAGGCTGTTTGGGCAGTCTGACTATGGGAAACTAAAATGATCTTATCATTTTTTCTTTGTTCTTTCACTCTATATTTCTTTTTATAAGTAAACATGGAGATCTTAGACTGCACATTTTAAAAAATTACGGGGAACCAAATGTCTTTGCCCAAAATGGCACCTCCAGGTTGTATTTTACACAATTGTGACCATGTTAAAATGGAGGATTTAAGAAAAAAGGTTGATTTCTCCATCTGTATTTCTCTAAAAATAAGTGAAGAGTAAAAATGTATCATCTTAAACTTGACTGTATAACAAGGAGAGATATTAAATGAAGATCCTGTGTAGCAATCTGCAACTATTCTTTTCCTGTAGTGACTTTTATGGTTTAACTCTGGTGTTAATTAACAACAATAAAAAAATACTCAGAGCAGCATGGAGAATTAGAAAAAATACTGTGATTATTTAATAAACAGGAAGTGCCTAAATAATATCCCCTAGGAAGATTTCTGACTATTCTATTTATAATTACAAATCTAAAATTAAGGAAAAGGCTTATTATAATTCAGCATGGTCAATGCATCTAAAAGTGCACACTGATTTAAAGTAATTATTTTATGTGTTCTGTATGTTTTCTTATTTGTTTGCTTGCCTGCTAGTTTGTTTTTAATAATTATCTAAAGTTTCTGAATGATTCAATTAAAAAATTTAGCTCATATCAATTTCTTTTCTTTTTTTCCTCTCCATTACAGACTTCCATCTCTGCTAGGACTACACACACACACACACACACACACACACACACACAGCTGTAGATATGTTCAAGTGTTACCAAATTCACTTAAAACCTTAAAACACTAGAGGATAAAAACTGCTAGGTTTAAGGTTTGCATAAAAATTGCAAATAAGGATCTTAAAGTTTGGTTACTGAAAAGTTTGGTTACTATATGATCTAGGATAATATGTATGTTTCTGTGTATTAACATTTTTCAATTGGATAAAGATAACCTGTTATTGATAAATCATTTTTTAGTGAAATGAGAATGCAAATGCATATTCAGAAATAATAAAAAGAACCTGATGACCCTGGCATAATAATATTATCATTATTGTTACCATAAAATGCTGTGTTTGCTCTTCTTATTTCTATTCTGTATTTTCCTTGTAAATCTTTATAACTGTTATCTGTTAATATTTTGTAGAAATATGACGTCTAAAAAACAACCTAGACATATGTTAAGATGGTAGGCCATCACATATGGAACAAACAGAGTATAACACTGACTCCTGATACTAATGCTGACCATGATTAATGGAAGATGTTGCTATATTTGCAAGTGCCCTGGTATCCTGAAAGGATTATAATAGTGAGGATTAACATCTACTGCTCCAAGTTTAAGACTGATGTAACTGACCTGGTCTTTCAACAGCTGAGGTTTGGAGACCAAAGCTTAAAAGATAACAAGACTAAGAGGACAGCTTATATTTTGGTTCTTGTGCACCACCCCCCTTTCAATGTCAGCCAGGACCCAAAGTATGGTGAGATCTCTCTGGTACGGCCCTGAAACTCTGGTGAGTCACCCAATCCCCCAAGCAGGGGGATTGTTAGATCACAGAAAAGAGAAGTCAAGCAATGTATATTCTGCCAAAAGAGGGGTCATTAAAGAGGGAAATGTAACCCATGCTTCCAAGGGAAGCCATATGGTCAAGTAAGATGGTGACCCAACCTGGTAAAGAATGGGTTCCACTAGCGCTTCCAAAACTATGTCATTTAGCTTGTCTTAGTGTATTGCCATTATGTTGTTTTAATGTGCATTCAAGAACCCTTCACATAAAGATTTGCCTTCATGAATAGATATGCCCATAGAAAATAAAATGCCTTAATAAATATTCTAGTTACTAAGTTTGTTATCTTCGTGGTGTGAACTAAACTTCTGGAGTGTACTTTAGACTTCACGTGTTAGATTATCTGTATTAGGTCACTAGAGCAGGTCTTCAGTTCCACAATATAGAAGCCAGGTCCAGGTTCTGAGTTCTATAAGTAAAAGCTTTAGTGACTCAATGGTCACAAAAACATATACACTTTTACTTAGTGTATTCCTTGACAATTTTTTAATTAAAATATTAGGACACTGGATTTCTTTGACAAATACTGAGGAGCCTGTATGCTCCTAAAGTCCACCTTTTGTCCTTGGATTAGCACCTTTGGAGAAATAGAAGTTAATATTAAGAATAGAAAGTTTATGCCAAATGCCACCTGATATTGTCTGACTCCCAAACTTTTTGGAGCCACTATACACCAAGATTCTATTTTCAAGTTTTGGTCTTTGCTTATTTAATGTAGTTATTGCATTGGTTACTTTTCTCTTGTTGCTGAGACAAAATATCTGACACCCAAAATTAAAGAGGGAAAGATTCATTTAGCTCACAATTTGAGGAGATTTCAGTCCACGATCAGCTGACTCCAAGGCACAAAAGCATGGCAGAGGGGCAACAGTTCATGGTGGCAGAAGACAGAAAATGCAACAAGAGCAAAAAGGGAGGAGAACAAAGAGAAGACTCTTTTTGTTCCTTATATTGTATGTAGGCTATCCACCCTAGAGTGGGTGTAGCACTCACACCCATAATCCCAGCATTGGACCATGAATCAATCACAAATTCTAGAAGCCTTCCCCCATGACTGCATGAGACTTTGTGGGCACATCCAGAAACAAACCATAATATTCTGCCCCTGTCCCTCCCCAAAGACTCATTCACATCCTTTATGCAAATGACACTTAGTCCATCTCCAAGTGTTGCCAAAGTCCTAACAGTTTCAGCATTGCTGAAAAGTCAAAGTCCAAAGTCTCCTCTGGTATTTAAGGGTAACTCTTAGCTACAAGTCCCTGTACAAATGAAAAGAAAGTTACGCACGTCTAACATTCAGTGGCAAAAGATAAACATTACCATTCCAAAAGGTACAAATGGGAATACAAAGGAATGGGACCAAAGCAAGTCCAAAATCCAGGAGAGCAAACGTTAAGTCCTACAGTTTCATGTGGAACATTCAAGGCAATCTGCGGCAAGTTGTGCACTCCAAAGAGCTTAGGTGACTCCATCCCTATGGCACTTCCAGTGGTTGTAGCTCTCATGGCTTCTTATGTGGGTCCACTCTGCTCCTTCCTTGCAGGTTTCCTCAAACAATCCACCTCCCTGGCTTCTCCAAACTCCTGTGGTCTCCACTGTACCTTTAGCTTCACCCTCACAGCTTCATATTCTGCCCTCTCAGAGGCACACTGCTTAGCCTCCCAGGTTTTCTTTTGAAATCTGGATGGAAACGTTTTTAACCTCAATATTCGTGCTTTCTTCATGAACCTAAAACCAGTGCCACGTGGATGATGCCAAGGTCTTTTGTCAACTGGAGCAGTAACCAGGCTTTCTTCTCTCTTGGTTGTAGGGGTCAAGTGTGTGTATTATTGAGCACTCTGAATCCAATTCTGAGGGGCAAATTTCTCTATGCTGCTATTATTCTGGAACATGGTGTGGCCACTGTCATTCTGGAATGCAGTACTTTGCAGCTTTCTTCTCAGAGCAGAGTCTTTCAGTTTTGAAGTTTTGACCATACAAAGGATGTAGAGGTGATGCCCTTCCTGTGATGTTCTCAGGCCATCCTTTCTTTTCTCCTGTTCCTTCTTAGCAATCAAGATCTCCTCTGCTCTATCTTTGCAGTTCACAGATTTACTATAGCTTCTTTTCTGTCCAAATTCACAACATTTTAAGTCATTCTTCTGACCTCTTTGCTCTTGATTCTCAACATAGATCTGACTAAAAGTCCCCAACGATAGCCATGCCACTCCTTCAACATTAGACTTCCTTGAAATTACTTTTGCCAGATTAATTAGTCCACCCCCTTAATCTCAGTCTCAGGCAAAGTCTCTGGACATGAGCAAAATTCAGACAAACTTTTGGCCAAGCCATAGCACACATCAATGCAGTCCTTCGTTCCAGCAGAAACCTCTCAAGCCTGGTTTTTACTGGCAGGATTTCTGACAGATTTCTGGTCTTCTGAGATCTGATCAGAATCTCCCATACAGGACAGCCTCAGGCTGTTGTAGTCAGGGGTTACAGGGAGAACAACTACATACAGGACACAGAGTTTGTAATACTGTTTTATAATAATCACCCAAAGTTAAATACAAGACGGTGCAGGAAAATCCTTCCACAGTACTAAGACCCAGGATAGCCGAGGGCCTGGATCCCACAGCAATATCATGCAAGGGTCCCACTAGAGACCCAAATGCATGACAATGCCTCCCACAGTACCAACTGGGAATCTAAGAGCCCCCAATAAGGGCTCACGCCAGTTTATTTACGATTCTGTGCTGGGAAGGCCACAGGTCAGCGGTGGAACCAGAAAGTCTTTGCCAGCAGGGTGAAGGAGCCATGCAGTGGGTGGAGGGTTCTACGTAGGAGCCGAGAAGTCACGCTCAAAAGAAGAAGCGGGGCTGCCCTGAAGAGCACCACAGCCATCCCCAACGGCGACGAGGTCCCGCGCTCCTCCAATGATGGAGAACAGTTGAGCACAGGTCAGGAAGCCCAGCGTGACCAGGTTCTCCAGCACACAGCCTCCCCTCCGGAGCCAGGAAGCAATGCACAGTGTGAGGAGCAGAGCTCCCGCAACATGAACCACAGCCAGTCTCACCGATGAGGTCCCGAGCTCCTCCGATGATAATGACCGAATCCACATTGGAGAAGCCAGCGTGACAAGCACCTCCAGGAGAACCGGTGGCTCCAACAGCAACTCTTGGAAGAACCCACAACGCCCGGCTCTTCTTCTCCACGTCCCTATTTATGCTGGCAACTTTCTTCAGGTGGAGCATCTTTAACTCAACACCAGCTGAAGCTGACCACCAGTTTGTAATCCATAACAGGCTTTCCAGCTCTACTCTTTCAGGTGACATCTCTGAATCTTTCCTAACTTTCTACAAGTCATTCCTAAAGGTTCCTTGAACCACATGGTCAGGTATAGTCACAACAATGACCCTACTCCTCTGGTACCAAATTCCATGTTGGTTACTTTTCTCTTACTGCTGAGACAAAATACATAACACTCAAAGTTAAGGAAGGAAAGGTTTATTTAACTCACAGTTTATGGAGGTCTCAGCCTGTAATCCACTGGCTCCAAGGCAGGGTGGCATGGCAGAGAGGAACAGTGTGTGGCAGTGGAAGACAGCAAGATCAACAAGAACAAAAAGGGGAGGAGCATGGGAAGAAGATACTTTCTGTCCCTTATATGTATGTAGGCTACCCACCCTATGGTGGGCACAGCATTCACACCCGTAATTCCAGTATTGGACCATGAATCAATCACAAATTCTAGAAGCCTGGCCCTATGACAGCATGAGGTTTTGGGGTGACATCCAGACACAAACCATAACAGTTATAAAATGAAACTTAAGTGTCAGTGATTTGCTCATGCCTTTGTCCTCCTTTCTAGACTATCAAAGGATGATGTTTCATTAAACAACAAAACCAATTTTCCCTTGTCTTCTTTAGGTCAGTTGGAGTGATACTTTTCATACCTGACTAGGGGGGTTCAGTGCCCCTCCCTGCCTAAAGCAGCTGTAAGATGAAAATTCAGTCCTTCTGTATCCCTTAAGAATAAGGGATCAAAATTTCAGCAAAGGAATTGAGGTAGGGTAGGAGAAACACAGAAAGGAGACGAAGAAAATAATAATTTAAAAATTGTGCACCTAGAAATGCAATTTCAGGACACAAGGTTACCCAAGGTGAGCCTAGTGTGGTGGCACATGCCTGTGTTTCCAGCACTCAGGAGGCTGAGTCAGGAGGATTGTTGAGAATTCAAGGCCAGACTGGGCTACACAGCGAGACCCTGTCACAAACAAACAAACAAACAAACAAGCAAACAAAAAGCAAAAAGTTACCCGAGGTTATTCATATCTGTACTACTTAGGCTTGTTTATTCTTCTTTTCTTCCAGGCCCATCATACCCAACATCTTTTGAAAATAATATAAGCCTATATATTAATTTAGTTGACAAAGTAAAGGACAGAGACTTGATCTTAAAATAAAGAAACACATGAGAGAGTTCAAAGAATATTTTTAGGAAAAACATCTTAGATCACACATTTTAAAATAATAGACTGGGAGCCTGGTGTGGTAGCAAATGCCTGTAATCCTAGCTCTTGGGAGGCAGAAGCAAGAGGATCACTGTGAGTTTGAGACAAGTCTGGGCTACATAGTGAATTCAAGTCCAGCCTGAACTACACAGAGAGACTGCCTTAAAAAAAAGATCAGGCCCTACTCTCCCTGCTTTTCTCCCATAAAATGTGCCATCCTTTCACTTGCAAAATGGGTGATTTCTTTTGTGGGTGGGCCATCTTTTTTCTCATAAACCAAGACCAAGATGGAACTTCCCTTAGATTCACAAATTCCATGGATTTCACCATCAAAATCCCAAATATTCCCAGTCCCACACTGTAACACATTCACATTCTCTCTTGAGGACCCACATTCTATTCCTTTGAGCATGTGCTTTTACAATTCAGCCTTAAAAAGTCTACACCACTTTTAAAAATGGCTTTTGAATTGTAACCTGAAAATGCCACTGAGAAGACAGTAAACACTGAAAAGGATCACAGCTAAGACAAGAGGAAAAAATCCCAGGGCCAGTGGAGGGCTAATTCCAGAAATTAGTATCATGAAATTCCCCCAAAGCCAGGAGGTCTAGAGGCCATAACATTGGTAAGAGCACCAAATCCTAGGAAGAAAACTCAGAGAGACCTGAAGGGTTTTTAGCAGAGAGAAATTTATGTGAGGAAGAGAACTGGAACCATTCACCAAACAGCTAGCTCTTGGGTTATATTTTCTTCTTGGGCTTTTCTAATGTTCATATGTTTCTTTCATTCATTCACATATACATAAGTCCTTTGAGTACCTGCCATGTTCCAGACAGTGTCCCTGTGCTCCCCTCATAGCCTACTGGCTCCCCTTTTTGCCACAGATTCATAAATGAGGCCCATGGAAGCTGCATCCAGGTGGTCTGAGTAGGCAGGGGTGCAGGGAAGGCAGGAAGACATTCTACAGCAGAAGAGGTGGAGGTGGTTGGAGAAGGGATGTGTTTGTCTAAAGCACAGCCCTATATGGGCCTCAAACTGGGGCCAGAGGCCCTGGGAGGGGGAAAGACTGGTCAGAGCAAGGCAAGGGATATGAGACATTATTAAATTTTATAACTTGCATAGACCGGAGAAAAATATATATTCTACTCAGCCTTATTCTCTAGCATACATCTTTGCTCAGGATATAGACTGTGGAAAACTTTTGCTTGATCTGACTGCTGATTTTAAATGGATTCACAACTCCAGAGCCTGATCCTATTTAGTGATTTCCAATCCTGTAAAGGAGAAAAAGAGAGGCTTGTGTGTAATATATATTCTGTTACAAAGCTCTAAGTGAAAGTAAGTAAGTAATTTAACCTAGATTTACAACAATGCAAAGGATATATTGCCATAACTTCAAAAAGAGAACGTAATTTGATTACAGAAAAAAAAAATCTCTACATGATTCACCAAGAAAACAGAAGCCCATAATGGACTTACCATCATGATAATCCTGTATTGGATGCCATCGCTTCTTATGGTCCTAAACTAAAACCTCAGGGCCAGGGGTTGATTTCCCTAAATGCACATTTCTATTATAAAAAAAGAGCTTCATTTGAGTGTTAAAGGACCTACAACATTATAATAATGGTGTTATTTAGAGGAAGAAAAAGAAATGCTGTTAAATAAAAATTAGGTCTTTAATAAATTAGGTATTTAATATAGGCAGTTGTGATGGCTAATCATAAACTTGTGAGTGTGATGTTTAATCATAAACTGGATTGCTTTGGGAGCTTCCCAACAGATTACCAAAGTACACTTCTAGGTGTGACACAGAGGTATGACCTTTGGCTGTATATCTGGTCCCTCACCTCTTCTGGCCTGACACTTTTCTCCTGCTCTGTTTCCTGGACCATAAACTAGGCAGCTTTGGTCTGCCATGCTTTTCTGACATGGTGTTTCTGCCTTGGAGCCAGTCAACTATTGACTGAATCCCATGAATCCATGAGCCAAATTAAACCTCTACTTCTTCAAATTATGGATGTTGGATATTGTATCTCAGCAATGGGAAAGTTGACTAGTACTGTAATTTATCCATATAATTACTACAATACAGTTGTATTTAACACAAACTAAGTGTTTTCAGATACTTTTCAGGAGTTGTGAATCTTTTTGAGGTTATTTTCACACAATTTTTCATATTGCATCAGGACTTAATGGGTTTAAATCAAGGACTTTTACTCTACAGCATCTTACACTGTTAAGCACTTGTGAAATGCAATATAAGACACCTTTAAGCTCCTCTTCTGGACTAGTATATAATCAACTTAAGCAGACTAGTATTTAATCAATTTAATTTCATACTATAGAAAAACTTTAAAAACTGGATTAAAAAATATTTACAGACTTTTTAGAGGTATGCATATAGTTAGGACCAAAGAGAAGAGAAACTCACTGCGGTGAGCCTGCTGTTCCAAATTGCTTTCCTCTTCAAGACTTTCCTCTTCAAAATGTAGGAGTACAAGAGCTTGAGAAACCAAGCAGAAAGTGACTTCTAAGAGGCAGAGGATTTGAGCATAGCTGTCATCAGTTTTTCATGGCTGAGCAGACAAAAACTGGAGTTTAGGACTACAGAGACAGCAAAAATTTGAGAGGCCAAAATCCTGCAGAGAAATGAGTCAGGCTAATCTACTTAGGCATTCACTGATTAAAAGAAGGTACTATGAGGTTTCTCACCATGCTGGGGAAATAAGAATTTGATTTCAGGGTCTTCTCAGGATGAAATTCTAGAACTGAAGAAATACTCCTCTTAGTTGCTCTCCCAAATGCTCTCAAGTTAAAAACACAAGAGATGGGTTAACAGAATGTCAGAGTCATCTGGATAAATCATTAGTCATCTGAAAAATGAATGTAATATCAAGACTGAATCACTGAGAGTAAAAGGAGATATAGAAAATATAAAAAAAATTGGAGACATATGAGATGACATGAAGACCAAATACACGCATAATTTGAATACCTAAAAAAGAAAGCAATTATTTACAAGCAATATTTCAAGAGATAAAGGTTGAAAAGTATCCAAAACTCATTAAACACATCAAACTGGCAGGCTTGCCAGGCACAAATGTTGCTCTGAACTCCTTGCAGCCAGACCCAGGGTCCAGGCGGCAACACACTCTGGGGTATACTCTGCCTAGCTCCCTGGGACCAGGAGGCCTTGGCACCCACCCAGTTAAGGTGGAGGCCCCACCTGCATGCCCCAGGAGGCTGCCCTCACTTGCTGCACACAGGATCCAGCTCTACCAGGTCCCGCAACTCAGCGTGACACACAACTCAGTGAGACCCACAGGGGAACGCCCAGTCAGCCTCGCAGGACACAGAGCCACATAGGTTCTAGAAGAAAATGACAAAATGAAAGACCAAGAGGTAATCTCAGTCCCCCAGCCCACTAAGAACAAACCCAAGAGACACTGAAATGGAAGACAGTGGGAGTCACACAACTGAACTTTCTGAAATGATAGAAAATGCAGTAAAGAAACAGCTTGATGAAGCTACAGAGGAATTCAAATCAGAAATATTCTCTCAGCTAAAAAATGAAATGTGAATCATTATTAAAGAAATGTTGTGTGTATCTAAAGAAGAGCAAGATAAAAAAATGGAAGAACTTAAGAAAATGATCGAAACTTTGAATGGGCAATATAAGACAAACAGAATGCATGAAACAGATGCAAAGGGAAATGCAGGAAATGAAAAACTCCATGGAAAGTTTGAATAACCGCTTGAATGAAGCTGAAGATAGAATCTCAGATCTTGAAGACAGCATGGAAGATCATGGCCACAAAAGAAAAGATCTCTTAAAAAGAGAAGGGAACCAAGAAACAACAATTCAACAGCTGCAAGATGATGCCAAGAGAAATAACATAAGATTAATAGGCATAAACGAAAAAGCAGGGCTCAATACTAATAACTTGCAAAGACTATTCACTGAAATAATAGCAGAAAACTTTCCAAACATGGGAAGAGAATCGGAAATATAGGTAACTGAGGCATACAGAACCCCAATTAACCATAACTAAAATAAATCTTCACCCAGACATGTAATAATTAGACTATCAGAAATACAGCACAAGAACAAAATACTAAAAGCTGTCAGAGAAAAGAAACAGATCACCTATGAAGGAAAGCCTATCAGAATCACAGCAGACTTCTCAGCACAAACCTTTAAGTTAAGAAGAGCTTGGAGTGAAGTATTTCAAATCCTGAAAGAAAATAACTTTCGACCCAGATTGATGTACCCTGCAAAACTATCCTTAAAAATTGATGGAGAAATAAGATACTTTCATGACAAAGAAGAACAGAAGAAATTTATGGCCACCAAACCAACATTACAAAGAGTACTGAAAGACACTCTAGAAAAGGACAAAGATAGCCACAATCTTAACAACAACAACCAAAGGAAACCACTAAGCAGGGCATATAATTAAACAGAAAATGTAGAAACCCAACAACAGAAGGATATCATGGCAGGGACGAGCCAGTACATTTCAGTTATATCAATCAATGTAAATGGTCTCAACTCACCAATAAAAAGAAACAGACTAGCAGAGTGGGTTAAGGAACAAGCCCAACAATATTCTGTGTACAAAGAAACACATTTCACTCAAAAGGAAATAAAAATCAAAGGCTGGAAAACAATACTACATGCAACAGGAACCCAGAAAAAGCAGGGGAAGCTATTATGTTTGCAGACAATGTGAACTTCAAACAGAGAATGATCAAAAGAGATAAAAAAAGGTCACTACATACTTGTTAGGGGAAAACTTCAAGAGGAAGAGATTACAATCATAAATATATATGCACCGAATTTGGGAGCACCCAACTATGTAAGGCAATTCTTAATAGACATGAAAAACCAAATAAACAATAATATAGTTATAACAGGAGAACTTAACACTCCACTGTCACAGAGAGACAGATCAACCAAACAAAAAATCAGCAAAGAAATAGCAGAACTGAATCAAACTTGTGAACAAATGGACCTAGTAGATGTATACCGAGTATTCCACCCATCAACATCAGGATACACATTCTTCTCAGCTGCACATGAATCACTCTCTAAAATAGATCATATACTGGTCCACAAAACATTCTTAAGTAAATGCAAAGGAACTGAAATAATTCCATGCATATTATCTGACCATAGTGCAGTAAAATTGGAAACGAATGACAAAAAAACCCTATCATAGCTGCATAGACACATGGAAATTAAATAATACTCTCCTAAATAACCAATGGGTCACAGAAGAAGTTAAAGAAGAAATTAAACAATACCTACAATTGAATGAAAATGCAAATACAAATTACTGGAACCTCTGGGATACAATGAAAGCTGTCCTCAGAGGGAAATTTATAGCACTAAACTCTCATATCACAAAAATGGAAAGAACACACATAAACAACCTAATGCTGCACCTCAAATTTCTAGAAAAAGAAGAGCAAGTCAAGTCCAAAGCCCAAAGAAGGGAGGAAATTATTAAGATTAGAGCAGAAATTAATGCAATTGAAACTAAGAAAATAATACAAAGAATTAGTGAATCGAAGAGTTGGTTCTTTGAAAGAGTAAATAAAATTGATAAACCCCTAGCCAACCTTATCAAGAAGAGGAAAGAAAAAACTCAGATTCATGCAATAAGAAATGAAAAGGGTGAAATCACTACAGACCCAGTGGAAATACAGAAGATCACCAACACCTACTTCGAAAATGTTTACTCACATAGATTTGATAACACAGAAGAAATGGACAGATTCCTAGAAACCTATGAATTACCAAAGCTGAATCAAGAAGATGTAAAGCTACTAAATAACCCAATTTCAGCTAATGAAATTGAAAATGTAATTAGGACCCTACCAACAAAGAAGAGCCCGGGCCCTGATGGATTTACTGCTGAATTCTACAAGAAATTTAGGGAAGACTTAATGCCAACACTCCTCAAACTCTTAAATGAAATTGAAAGGGAAGCAAGACTCCCTAACTCATTCCTGGAAACAAGTATTACCCTAATACCAAAACCAGAAAAAGATCCAACCAAAAAAGAAAATTACAGGCCAATCTCCCTAATGAACATAGACACAAAAATCCTCAATAAAATACTGGCAAATAGAATACATAAAGTTATCAGAAAGATTATACATCACAATCAAGTGGGATTCATCCCAGGAATGCAGGGATGGTTCAACATACACAAATCAATTCATGTAATACACCATATCAACAGGGCCAAGGACGAGAACCACATGATCATCTCAAAAGATGCAGAAAAAGCTTTTGACAAAATCCAGCACCCATTCATGATAAAAACCCTATAGAAATCAGAATAGATGGTCTCTACCTCAACCTGATAAAAGCCATATATCATAAACCAACATCCAACATCTTACTAAATGGAGAAAAACTGAAAACTTTCAACCTAAAATCAGGAACAAGACAAGGATGTCCATTATCACCACTCCTATTCAATATAGTTCTGGAAATATTAGCCAGAGCAATTAGACAAGAGAAAGAAATAAAAGGAATAAGAATAGGAAAGGAAGCTGGGCATGGTTGTGCATGCCTTTAATCCCAGAACTCAGGAGGCTGAGGTAGGAGGAGTGTTGTGAGTTCGAGGCCAGCTTGGGCTACAACGTGAGCACAAGGCTGGCCTGAGGTATATAGTGCAACCCTGCCTCAAAAAACTAGGGCCAGGAGTTTGGATCAGTGGTGTAAGTGCCTGTCTGGCAGACGTGAAGCTGTGAGTTCAATCCCTGGTGCCGCAAAAATAAATAAATAAAAAATAGAAAAATAAATAAATAAAAATAAAATAAAAAATAGGAAAGGAAGAAGTGAAATTATCATTATTTGCAGACGATACGATACTCTACATAGAAGACCCCCAAAAATCCATTAGAAGACTTCTAGAAGTAATAACCAAATTCAGTAATGTAGCTGGATACAAAGTGAACACTCAAAAATCAATAGCATTCCTGTACACAAACAACAAAGTCACTGAGAGAGAAATAAGGGAAACCACACCCTTCACTGTAACATCAAAAAAATGAAATACTTAGGAATAATCTAACAAAGGAAGTAAAAGATCTATACAGTGAAAATTACATTACTCTAAAGAAGGAAATCAGAGATTTCAGAAAATGGAAAGATATTCCCTGTTCATGGATAGGAAGAACAAACATCGTGAAAATGGCCATTCTCCCAAAATTATTATACAGATTTAATGCAATCCCAATCAAAATACCACTTGCCTACCTCACAGAGCTAGAGAAAGCATTCCTGAAATTCATCTGGAACCAGAAAAGACCTAGAATATCAAAGGCAATTCTGGGCAACAAAGAGAAGGCAGGAGGCATCACAATCCCCGACTTGAAACTATACTACAAAGCTACTGTGATAAAATCAGCATGGTACTGGAATAAAAACAGACCTGAAGATCAATGGAATAGATTAGAGGATACAGCCACAACTACAAACACACTTAGCCACCTCATCTTTGACAAAGGGGCCAAACATGCACATTGGAAGAAAGACAGCCTCTTTAACAAATGGTGCTGGAAAAACTGGCTTTCTATATGCCATAAACTAAAACTATATCTATGTCTATCACCATGCACTGAAATAAAGTGCAAATGGATCAAAGATCTGACTATTAAAAGAGAGATACTAAACTTACTAGAAGACAGAGTGGGTAAAAACCTTGATAACATAGGAGTAGGCAGAGAGTTCATGAACAAAAATCAAATTGCACGGGAAACACTTCCCAGAATCAACAACTGGGATCTCATCTTACTAAAAAGTTTTTGCATGTCAAAGGAAATCTCCAACAGAGTGAAAAGAAAACCCACGAACTGGGAAAATATCTTAGGCAATTGTCCATCAGACAAAGGACTTCTATCTAAAACATATAAAGAATTAAAAGAAATCAGGCCCCTAAAATTCAAGGACCCAATCCAAAAATGGGCATCTGAGATGAATACACACTTCTCAGAGAAAGAAATACAAATGGCAAATAAATATCTGAAAAAATGTTCAACATCAATGGTCATTCGGGAAATGCAAATTAAAACAACACTGCGATTCCATCTCACTCCACAAAGAATGGCCAAGATTAAAAAATCAACCAACAACAAATGCTGGAGGGGCTGTGGGGAAAAAGGAACTCTTCTCCACTGTTGGTGGGAGTGTAGACTGGTACAACCACTGTGGAAGTCAGTGTGGAGATTCCTCGAGAAGGTAGGATTAGAGATCCTATTCAACCCAGCTATCCCACTTCTGGACATTTTCCCAGAAGAATTGAAAGCATCATACCACAGTGATATCTGTGCACCCATGTTTATAGCAACCCAATTAGTAATAGCCAGATCTTGGAAACAACCCAAGTGGCCATCAATCAAATAATGGATAAAAAAGGTGTGGTATTTTTATACAATGGAGTACTACTCAGTTATTAAGCAAGATTGCATTGAGACTTTTGTAAGTAAATGGTCACGACTTGAGTGACTCATAAGTGAGATAAATCAAACTCACATGTGTAAATACTGTATTGTCTCCCTTGTGTAAGAAACTGAAAAAGTATATATGATCCAAAATCTACTATAAATACTATGTAAGGGTAAAAAACAGCTTGAAGAGCAAAAGTAATTGGGAAGGGAAAAGGGGGAAAGAGAAAAGGGTAAAGGAAAAGATATAAATCTGTATATATGTATATGTAAGATAACTAAAACGAACACACTGCTGAATGTATTCATTATTGAGAAAGAACAATTAATGCTCATATGATTAGGTAAATTTTACATGTCTATATCTGTTAATGTAAGTAACCATTTTAAAGATAACAATAAGCGATATTGAACCATTGTCAAGTTTCTATCATTCTGCTTTGTAAACCTGCAATGTTACTGTTGTGCATTTACTCTAGTCATTTGTTTGTCTCTTTTGCTTGTTGTCTTTGTTATATATGTCTTTTTTTCTTCGCTTAAATAAAAAAATTAAAAAAACACATCAAACTGTAAATTCAAAGCACACAAATTACAACAGTAAATGCATACCTCATAGAACTAGAGAAAATAATCCTGAAATTCATTTGCATCCCAAAAAGACCTAGAATACCAAAAAGCAATTTTGGGCAACAAAAGCAAAATAGGGGCCATCAAACCCCCACCTGAAATTATGCTACAAAGCTACTGTGATAAAAACAGTATGGTACTGGCAAAGAAAACAAAACAGACCCAATGTTCACTAGAACAGAATGGAAGATGCAGAAACAGCTCCAAACATACTCAGCTACCTTATCTTTGACCAAGGGGCTAAACACCTTTAGTGGAAGAAAGATAGGCTCTTTAATAAATGGTGCTGGAAAAACTGGTTTTTCACTTGTGGAAGATTAAATTTAGACCCATCTCTCTCACCAAACTAAAATTGAAATGAATCAAATACCTAAATATTAAAACAGAAACACTGAATCTTCTGGAAGATAGAATGGGAAATACTTCTGAAGACATAAGTATCAGCAAAGACTTTTTGAACAAAACTCTGGTTGCATAAGAAATAATACCAAGAGTCAACAAATAGGATCACATCAAATTAAAAAGCTTCTGAACAGCAAAAGAAACCACTAACAGAGTGATGAGACAACCCACAAAATGGGAAAAAATTTTACCGGATATTCTTTAGACAAAGGACTGATATCTATAATGGATAAAGAGTTAAAAAAATAAGATCCCCCAAATTTAAAGGCTCAATCCAAAAATGTGCATCTGTAGTGAATAGATGCTGATCAGATGAAGAAGTACAAAGAGCAAATAAATATATGAAAAAATGTTCAACATCATGGGTCATTCAAGAGATGCAAATTAAAACAACACTGGGATTCCATCTCAGTCTAGAAAGAATGGCTATCAAAAAGAAATCAACCAATAGCAGTTGCTGGTAGGGCTATGGGGGCAAAAGGATCCCTTACCCATTGTTGGTAGGAGTGTAAATTTGTACAATCAAAGTTGAATTTTAGGAAAACAAAATTAATCACTTGAATATCAATGCAATTCAGTATAGTCACAGATTATCTCTATATAGTTATTGAAAATTAATTGATAAAATTCAACATTGTTTCATACTTAAAAGAAAAAAAGTTCTGAGAAAACTAGAAGTTAGTTTAAGCCTTAAGGAAATGAAACCCAGTTCAGAACGTATTCCATTTTGAAACACCACAATAGAATGTTTATGACATGAGTAGGATCACATTCATGAACCAGTTGATAAAAATACCCATAATTACAAACCAGTCATAGTAATAGCTCCCATTTATTGGGTATTTATGGTGTGTCAGGCATGATACCAATACATTATCTCATTGAAGTCTCACAGAAACCTACTGAGACACTGTTATCTTCTCCATCTTACAGATGAAAACACAGAGGCTCAGAAAAGTTAAGTAGCTTTCCCAAAATGACATAGCCATAGATCTGACTTCATAACCTAAGATATTAATGAATGCAATCACCAGGTAAATTTTTCTTAGGCACCAGCATCTTCATTCTGCTTCTCTATGTCATCCTTCAGAAAGGCTCACAGAAGAGTGCATCTACTTGCGGTCACCAGGGTCCTAATGCTCCACATACGCCTTCATCACCCTTTCACTTGCTATGACTCACTTTCTGTCCCTCTGTTGAGGTTCAGGAGGCTATGGTCAGTCAGGTGACAAAGGTAGCTGTATTAGCCACTTTCTTGTTACTGAGTTACAATATGCAATACCCACATTTTAAATCAGTTGAGGTTTATTTTGGCTCATGGTTTCAGTCCATGGTTGGCTGGCTTCAAGGCAGAAACAGGATGGTAGAGTGGCACGACAGAGGAAAAGGTGCTCAACCTATGGCAGCCTGAAAGCAGAGAGAGAGAATGAGCGAGCCAGGGACAAGAACAAACCCTTCCAGGTCAGGGACTCAGTGATCCATCTCCAACCAGGCTCTGCCTCCTAACAGCACTTTCAGCAATAGAGCTCACCAATGGATGAATCCGCTGATGAGCTATGATACCCCATGATCCAAATGCCTTCCAAACACTTGAGACTTATGGGGACACTTTAGGTCTAAACCACAACAGCAACAATGAGTAAACCTAGGAGGAAAGTAAATTTAATATCCAGAGCCCTACATTATTGGGATATGGGTTAGTTCCTCTTCTGAGAAAAAAAAATAAAAACTCTAAATCAGGACAGAGGCAGCTTGACTTTTGATTCAGTGTTACACATTTTTTTCATATGTCATTTTTATATTGTTTCATGAAAAGAAAGTCTATTTTACTGATGTAAGTCATGAATCATTTTAGATTTATCTTTTGCATTTTCTACCAGCTTTAGGATACTGGTTGTCTTATGGGAGAACACTATTGCTTTTTATATTAAACTCTTATGTGTAGAAAAGTGGGATTAAAAATCAGCAACTGAGTCTCTGTCATATTTTCCAGTGTCCTTTGCTCTCAGTTCTCTATTACTTTTTAGGTAAAAATTATATCCTGGGAAGATGAAATCAGTTCTCAAACAATACAATGAGTCTTAGCAGTAGGCTAGATTTGACCAAGATAGGTTGGTGTAAGCGACTAGAGAAGCTGTTTAACAAATGACACCTATCCTGTCCTTCCACCTGCTCAGCAAGAGAGTCTAGTAGCAATGATATTTTGAAGAGAGGATGGGAATAGAAGTGTGTCTGTGCTGGGGAGTCAAGCACACCATGATTTGGCGTGTAACCTTTAACTAACTATCTGAATTTCAGCAAATAATCTCCAAACTTTGGTTTCTTTGATGCCTTTGTTGTTATGATTGTTTGTGTGAGTAATGAGACTCTCTGATAAGATGCATTTTTGATACATAGTTACATATATACTTCTTTCCTGTGGAGATGGCCCATAATCTTCATTAGATACTCAGAAAGATGTGTTTGACCCTAATCCGAATATAACCACAGCTCTAACAAGACATAAAAAACCAGACTCTACTAAATAGTCCTTATGGTTGTTGTGAACAAGTGTTACCAAATGTTAGCTAAACATTTAGAAGAGTAAAGACTATCCTTCAAATACAAAGTTTCTTTGACATTTGCTATCCTTTGTACAAAAATGGGGGGGCGGATAATTAAGTTTTTTCTTTACAGATCCAAATTTCTTTTATCTCTATGGCACACACACACACACACACACATACACACAACAGCATCTACCTGATTTCTGGGAGGAAAAGTTGGTGGCTAGGAGTTGGAAGTGGAAGGGAGATTTTCACTCACATATTTTATACATCCTTCTTCACTTTCTAATTCTTTTTTTACATTTTACAAATTCTAGTAGTCTTATTCACAAAACATGAATGCTACAACAAGGATAGGCCATTTTTAGAACCTTGAAATAATTTATATAGAAATAATATTAAGTGTTAATCTTACATTGAAACAGTTTCTGAGACTTCCAATTAGTTGCTGCGACCCACGCAGCCAACAGGGTCCTGAGAGGGGGTGACAAGAGATTAAGAAAAAACTAGACACATAATAAAATGAAAGTTTGGACCAGGTGGGACCTGACCTCTCTGATGGAGAGGTAGTAACAGCCCAGCATGGTCTGTGTCTTTATTTATAGATAGTAAAAAGAGGGGAAGTGCACAACTGGACTGAAAACGCAGGGTCTCAGTGTTTTCCTGAGAACACTGAAAGCGAAACATTCTCAGAGTTACCTGCTATAGTTGACAGGGAGGAACACCAAGGACAGGCATTTGTTGGACTGGCCTTGCTGTAGTTCCAACAACTTATTCACATGGCTCGCCTCTGGTGCTCCATACTCTCAGGGCTGGCCTGACTGTAGCCCCCAATGTGTGGTAGATCTCCAGCTCAGCCGTTTCCCACCATCAGTCACAATACTGAAATGATGATGCCAAAATGTATGGTAGAGATGTGAAATTATTCCTAATTAATAATGACATTCTGGTCACTCTCTGAATTTTGAATATGCTGATTCATTTTCTGGTCAATTTCTGAACCATGAATCTTAAAATATTTATTTTAAACTTTTAATTGAGAATTGTGTATAGTTATTTTAAAAACATGTTTATATCATGCAATAATTAAGGCAAACTAGTTAACATATTAATATTCATCACCTCATATACTCACTATGTTTTTGTAGTGAGTATATTTCAAACTTTAACTTTTAGAAGTTTTGAGATATACAATACATTATTAGTTAACTATAGTCACCATGCAGTGTAACAGATCTTGAACACTTGCTGTTCCTGCATTAAACTTTGCATCCTTTGGTCAAAATCTCCCATTTCCCATGCTTCTATTCCCCAGTCCTGGTAAAAATAATTCTACTCTTTTTTTTTTTTTTTTTTTTTTTTTGTGGCACCAGGGATTGAACTCACAACCTCGCACCTGCCAGGGCAGGCGCTTAAGGCACTGAGCCAAACTCCCGGCCCTAATAATTCTACTCTTTATTCCCTGCACTTTGACTTTGTTAGTTTGTACATGCAAGTGAAATTCTGTGGTATATGTCTTTCTGTGCCTCGCTTATTTTGCTAATATAATATTCTCCAGTTTCATCCATGTTGTTGGTAATGATCTTATTTTCTTCTTTTTAAGGTTTAATAGTGTTCATATCTATCTATTTATCTATATATATATATCACATTTTTTATCTACTTAACACATTTTGGTTCTGTATCTTAGTTACTGTGAATGTTTCAGTGTACGTGGGAATGAAGAATATCTTCGACATAACGATCTTAATTCCTTTGGATGTTTTCCTCAAAGTAAGATTGTTGGATTACATATAATTCAATTTTTAGTTTTTTATGGTTAGTTTTTCATCATAAATCCTAATCTCCGGGACTCAATTGGTGAAACCCAAGACTAAATTAAGTGTCTTATGAGAGCTAAGAGCTTCCAGCTGAATATATCTAAACAAACTCAAAGTATAACTGGAGTTTGCTAGTTCATCGCCAAATATTTCATGCTCCTAATATTTCAATTTTGTTTCAGATTGGTCATAAACTTTGGATCTAATTACCTTTAGTGGCTTTAGGAACTATCTCTAAGTTCCATGAATTATGTTGGAGCTAATAGTACATCTGAATTTACAGTGGATGTCTGTTGAGGTTTGTTCAAACCCTCAAGAATATAATATATAATCACTTGCTAGCTACTTTTTGATACTAGAATGCAGCCTTTCTGTTATGTTTAGGCATTCACATTTGTCTCACCAGCTCAATATGTATCATGTAAGAGCAGAAATAAACCTTGTTAGGGAGCATTCTGTTGCCTACTTGGCTTTACCCATTCTGGCTGAGCACTAACCATTTAACTCAAGTTAGGAGCCACCACCTGATGGTACCTTAAGTGGTCCTTTAATATAAGATTTTTATTAAGACACAAATTGGTTTATTCAGAATGACTAAGTTCTGACTCTTTAATTAGAACTTCATAAATTGATGTGTTATAAAGTATACACAATGGATTCTGGAGTCAATTTTCAGTTACTTCTTATCAGGACACTGGTGACAACCCAATAACTAAGGTCTAGATCATTTTCCTTCTTTTGTGTTTTGGGAGACTCTTGATTTCTAAGCTTGCCACGAACATTTTATGTACAGTGTTCTTTTTCTTCAATGTCTTCATTACTTAATTCTTAATACCTTACATTTCTTGAAAGAACCATCTTCAAGTATTTCATAAATTTGTACCTCCTAAGGTTCACCTCATGCTGGTATTCTTAGTGAAATGCTGCAGACTTCAATTAGTGAGAACCGGAAGTGGCCTCTGCGTTCTGTGCCTCCAGACCCAGGGTTATCTGTGTTCTCTTGGACAGCTGTCTTCTTCACAGTGTCAGTGCTCTTCATTTTATGCCATGTTATGGAAAGGACATTTCAAACCTCTCTAGGGGGAAATAGTCGCCTTTTGTTTAGGATATGAAAAGAAAACTGACTGTGCATTGCACATTCACCGTTAACCCCTGGAGCCGGGTATGGTGACACATGCTTGTAGTCCCTGCACTGTGGAGGTTAAGGCAGGAAGATCACTGTAAGCATGAGACCAGCCTGGGTTCCACAGTGAGTTCAGGGTCAGCCTGGATTATGAAGTGACATGCTGTCTCAAACAAACAAACATAACAAGCAAGTAAGCAAGCAAACAACATACCCCTGGAAGTAGGAGGTCAGGCTAATTTAAGAACTTGCTGTTTAATCACTTTTAATGCTACAGGCTGTGTAATAAGATGTGGGGAGTTCCTAACCTGCCTCCAGCTGATCGCCCAATTACTTCTAGGGTTCCCCTAACAGACTTGACTCTTTAATGGAGTTTGTCCTCTGAATTGTTTAAAATTTAATTTCAGTAAAACGATGTCATGAAACTGGCATTATGAAGGATTCCTGCCAAAATAAACTAAGTTAGACTGGAGTTTCTATGGCCTTTCACTCATGCTTGAATCACATCTACTATCTGTCTTCAAGCTTGCATCCTCTCAGCTTAGCATTATTATGGATTTCAAATCATGGTGAGTACTGAAAAAAATACAGACATCCCAATCTTAATCTCTTTGCATTGAGTTCTGGGATCACAGCACCCAGCATTACTTCTTGCTCTTTCTTTTCCTTTTGTCTTGTCCAGTGTACAATTACAATAAGATGACTTGGTTAGGGGCACATATCAATGATGATCCTTATGTAAGAAAGACGAATGGTTGGCTCACCTTACATAAGGTCTTCTTCACAGATTTAAATCTAAGACATTCAAGGTGCACAGAAACCTTTCTTTTGCTGACTTGCAAATGGAATACTCCTCAGCAAAACAAAACATCCATAGATCCCTGACTGTGATTCTTTGGAGGTTGGAAGTAGTCCTCTATAGTTGACAGGGAGCCTAGATGATGAAATCTGCTCAAGCTTCTCATTTTCTAGGAATCTTCAAGGAGATTGTATTAAACTGACACTTTTTTGTGGCCTCTAAGAAGCCTTTTGAGGCAAAAGGAAAGTCACCAAGCTTCTGTTGGGTAAGTTCCTGGCACCGGGGAAGATGTAACTCATCATTTGATATTACGCATTTTCCATAACACAGCCCATCGCCGTAATTGTCCAGGTAGATACAATGCCAGACCTTTGCAGGCTTCCTTTAAGACAGTCATGTAGGTGCGAATGTTTAAAATAAGAATCACTGTGTCTGAAGTACCTGAATGAAGCATCAGTTCCCACCCTGGAATAGTTCCAATTCTCCTGGAAGTTTGATTCTCTCTCTGCTCTAGAGAGGAATAAATAGCTTAGTGGTATAGAACAAGGTTAGACTCTGAAGCTAGACATAGTGGCTCACTGATTCCTTATGTCCTCACTTGATCAGGTGACTTGGCCACTGTGGCATTCCTTTTCTTATCTGTAGACAGGTGATAATTAGACCTGCCTCTTAAAATTCTTCTGAGATTTAAACATGTGGACTAGCTCCTGGCACACAGAAGGAACATTTCAAACTTACTCCTTTAGCAATTTTGAGATATACAATATTATAGTTATCCTGCAGTGTAATAGATCTTGAAAACCTGCTGTTCCTACCTTACACTTTGTATCCTTTAGTCAAAATCTCCCCATTTCCCACACTCCTATTCCCCAGTTAAGTAAATGTAGCTGTTATTACTGGCTTGGGAGGCTAGCAGCATCATTGTCTCCCTGCATTTTTGCCTTTGTCTACATCGCAGGTATTTTGCCAACAGAAGTCCTGAGGAGGAAGCACTTGCTCATCTTTCCCCTCCTCACTTTCTTTTCCTGGAAAGGATAATTTACCTTACCTGAAATACTCACTGAGGAAATATTCCAATTATTTTTTTGTACTGGGAATTGAACTCAGGACCTCATGCTTGCCAAGCATTTGCTGTTCCACTAAGCTACATCCCTGGTCCTGTTCCTGTTATTTTTGGCCTCATCTTTGAGGCTAAACCAGTCAGAACCATCCATATTTTCTTTTTATGCCTTGACTTTCATTTTTGTACACAAGTGATTCTAATCTGCAACTATGTCAGATGTTACTGTTATGGAGCCAGCCCAGAGGCTGTGTCCTCTCTCCAATTCTCTCCTGCAATCTGTGGGGGTTGTCTGTTTTGTAATCCTCCATACCACAGGTCAGGTAGGTATTTGCGCTGTCAACCCACTTGCCCACATCAGATCCCCATGGCCAGAACTGCGAGAATATGGTAGGAGACTTCTTTGATTTCATTTTAAATCCAGCTTTGGCCTGGCTTGCAGGCATATGTCTGTAATTCCAGCTGCTAAGGAGGAGGAGGCAGGAGAACCATAAGTTTGAGGCCACCCTGGATGACATTAAAAAAAAAGAGGCTGGGGTTATAGCTCAGAATGATGTGATTAAATTAGGTTACTCTAATTTTTGACATCACTTTTAATATTCACCTGTATGGAAATGTAGCATGTCAATGTCTAATCTGTAAACTTTCTTACTGCTCATTCTTCTCATCAGTTTCTTCTGCTACTTCTGACATCTTCATCTGGTTTTTCATCTTCAAGATATTACCGAGGGAAGAGTTCCCTAGCTTGCCAGACTAGCCACGGAAATCTAAACGACAAATTCTTATTTACCATGATCTTTAAGTCACTTACCAGCAAGTAAGACTTAGATTTTTAATGACATGACAAACATTTCTTTAACAAGCTGAGCACATTATGGTGTGTCATTTTAGGCATAACCTTGATATTTAAGTGAAATAAAAGGCTGGGACTTTTTCTTTCAGTCTTGGAAACGAATCCTTTCTTGGTCAGCTTTAGTGTCAGTTTGGCATCCTTATCTGTTTTATCATGGCAGAAAGTGGCTTAGGACTAACCCTAGAATTTAAAAGGAACTCACAAAAATGGTATTTAAAAACCTTTCTATTGATGTGATATTTGAATTCTTAGTCTGACCCATGTATTGGTACTACAGTTTGAGGCTGGTCCTCAGATGACTTTCTTTTCAACAAGGATTCTTGGCTTCTTGTTTGTGATCATTTCTCAGTAATAATTTTGTCCCCCTGCCCAGGTTTCCTGGCCCCACCCAAGCCAAACTCTTAATAGCCCCTCAAGATGTAGGGCAATTCCAACATTTGGTATGCCAGGGTGTTGCTGTTGGTCACTATTCCTCTGAGCTTCTAGGACTTCACCAGGGGGAAACCCAAGATGACTAGGAAGACCTGGAGGACTTCCCTGTCTTTATACTCTTTCTTGTGGTTAATTCTTGACATGGTTTCTCAACCAATTACAGCCTAATATAGGAGATGTCCACAAAATTTTTTCTCTTGCTCCTAGAGTACATATATTTATCTGTTCCTTGTGAAAGTAGACATAATTGCTAATCAAATTAATATATGGTATGGTACTTAATCTTCCAATAGACTTTTAAGAATCATAGTTGGGGACCATTTGGAGATACTTTCATTTGCATCACTGGTTAAGTGGTTCTTAAATTTTTATGGTTGAAATAGTCTGACCTGTAACTTTCTAAAGCAATGATTCTCAAGTAGGGACAATGTCTAGAGACATTTCTTTCTGTTACAACTATGGAGGAGAATTCTACTAGCTTTAATAAGTAAAGACCAGAGATACTAACAAACAACTACAACAAACAGGGCAACCACTCACAAGAAAGAATGACCTATTTCAAAATACCAATAATGTTGTTGTTGAGAAGCCATACAGCAAGTTTTCAAAATATATTTAATTTGGGAGCCAATTCCAATCACTTGCTACTTATGACTGGAAGAACGTATTAAACAACATTTTGGGTACTTGTGAGTGATATGATGGTTTACTGATGTTCTTTCATTAGAGTAAGGAAAGAGACTTGGGAATTTCTTACATCTACTTGGGACATTTTAAACTTCACTTTCTATTACTGTGATCATTATCCATATTGTCTACAGATCCCCAAGCAGATAGCCAGGACTGAAGCTGTAAAAAATCTCCCTTGTATTTCCTCATAAAATCTTGAGTAGCCTTTTGTGTATTGAATAAGCAGAGCCTTTGCTCCAGTATCACGTGACTAATAATATTTTCATTGATTCCTTGAGACCCAGATTTCTCTAAGTTGGGTACATACCTTTATGAACCCAATGTTCACATACTTTAGGAATTCTCAGCCCCTAATCTTGGGTATGGACACATTCTAGCCAAAGAGCTCCAGTAAAAACTCTCTCAGTCTCATAGGAAAGCATCTATAACCTACAGAACACCAAAGATTTCCCCCAAGGTACCCAAAACTAGTAGAGACCCTCAGAAGAAACCGACATTGCAAACACCTTGGTTTGGACTTCTAGTTTTCAGAACTTTGAGGAAATGAATTTCTGTGGTTCCAGTCACCTAGTGTGAAGGTCTTTGTTATGGCAGCCCCAGGAGACTGATCCATTAATGAACATAACTATGAGATTGTTGACCATCCCCACCACATCTGCATCCTGAGCCCTCATACCTGTACATCACAGAGCTATAACCATACACTCACTCTCCTCTAAGACCGGCGTAGCCAGTCTTCCCATAGTGCTAATACTGGTAGTATTCACCTTAGCTCCTGAAGCCGGTCAGGATCTCATTGGTGAGTGTTACCAATTGCAGATGGGTCCTGGCCAAGGTCTCAGCAGCCTTGCCTTAGTTGGCTAACAGGACATATTGCCACTGCTTCACAACTGCCTGCTGGCACCTTAGCAATGACTCCACTGCCTCTTCATGCCTCATGCCGGCCACTGTCACCACCTCATAACAGCTGATTTTGTTACTTGGTTGGAAAGCGATTACCAAAAGCCATCCTTGGTTTAGAAACTCCTTACCATGCCGGGTTCTTTTAGGAGATTCACTACCACCCAAAGAGCCACAGATTCAGAGTTCACTGGCCATATGTCCCCACCTCCTGATGGCACTTGTAACCCTCTTCTTGCAGACAGATTACAACCTCATATGATTCTGGCAAGCAGAGATTGGGCCTGCTAGGATTGCAAGTCCCAGTATGAGATTGCATATATTGTTCTTAGAGTTGGAATAGCTCTGTGGGTCCAAGGAGAACCCTTTGTATTACCATTTATAGCTACACAGAAATATCAGTGGGCTCAATTTATTAAACTCAGAATATGTGCTAAGCCCTTTTGTGTGTGATTTAATTTAATCTTTACAAAAGTACAAGAAAAGAATGATCATTTCCATTTACTAATGAGGAGGCAGGAGTTCACAGAACTTAAGTAAACTGCTCAAAATCACAGAATGAATAAACTGGGGATTTCAAATGCAAATTGGAGTTTGATGAACTCCAACACCTATCCTCTTTCCAATTCAGGACCTTGATGCTTGCACAGGCCTCTCTTAGGAAGCACTAAGTTATAACACAATGAACATAATTTTTCTCTTTCTAGTGGCCCTGGGAAGTTTTCTTCTTTTACTAGGAAAATAAGACAGCAGCCTGTCACACAATTCATATATAGCAGAAATATTCTAAAACATTTTATATCCAGTGGTGGGTGTTGGAGGTTTGCAGAAACTGAATCAATGAACTCTTCTCCAGTTTGGATTCTTAACAATTCTAGAAATAAATACTACAAAACAAATGATGCTTAAAATGTAGTAACAGAAGTTTCAAATTTCTCACATTGGAGAACATATCTTGGCCTTGTGCAGAGAAAAACTTCCTATTCCCTGACTCTTTCATTTCAGCCTAGAACTGGGGTCTTATGAGGGAGAAGATGAAGTCTGTATCATGGACTCCAGGCTCACTTGCCCTTCCAACTGCCTGAAGGTGGGCCCCTTTATACCATGTCAAATGCAGGAGAGAGAATGCTCCAGGAGCTCACCCCAGGAACCCAGGGAGGCAACTCACAAGCAGAGCCAAGGAACAGATGCAGTTGGTTGCTTATTCAGTGCAAGACAAAAGTACAGACATCTTTCATGCACTGACTCAGAGAGATCTGAAATAGCCAGAGAAATCAAGAAGGTGAAGACCAGCACTGTTCTCACTCTAACCAGGGGACCAGCCCTCTGGTGATTGTGGGCCAGTGGCTCTCCCCATTGTATCAATCAGATAAGTGACTCTGTCTCCCTCGCATGTGGAGGAACCAGTGTCAGAGTGGAAAGAAAATGCTGTATTTGTTCCAAAATAGCTTCCTCTTAGGAATATCCTTATATGAAAACAAACTAAATAAGAGTACTGGAATTTCCATCAATACTAACAGTGGTTTGTCCTATTAGTAATGCTTCAGAGGGTTGAGGAAAGGCTCAAAATAGGGGTATCAGTAAATATCTACTCAGAGTAGAGAGTCTGAAATCAACAGCTAGTCAAGCTCTCAGCAGATGGTATGCTTCTACCCTTGGGGCTTTGGAGCTTCTAAAGTTTCACACATCCCAGTCTGTGTGCAGATGGGTCTGTTTTGCTATAGTACACCTTCCCATTATAGTACTCATATAAACAATTGTACTTCAACTTGATCTTATTTGTAGATACAATTTTTTGAAGAGCTATGATACGGAAACTTAATAAAAGCAGAATCCATAGTTGACATGGATATATTTGATATATGTCAAAATGTCAGGAAAGTCTGAATCCATTAAAAATGGGTGTTGAATGGTACAGGACGCAAGGCACTCACAGAATGCAGGAAAAGTGATTGGATGTGCCTGACATTGAGAACAAAGATTGTACTGTATTTGTGGCTTTAATTCTCCTCTCTACCTTGGTTTCTTGTTTATCAAAAGTGGGGAGTTATTAAGTTTATTCAAGGGGGTTGGACTGGGAAATAAGAATAGATATTAAGGTATGGGGATTTTTAATTTGTTTTTAAAGTTGGAAAAAGTTGAACTACAACATGATTGTGCAAGGAGGAGAGAGGTTTAACCAGTATAAATCTTCCCAACTTTTGACAGTTTGAGGGGGGGGGAGAGGGGAAAGTGGAAGGGACATAAGAAGAATTAAAATGTGTTACATACATGTACCAACTTTTCATGATAAGTGAAATTATCATGTATTGTACATATGCACTAATAAAAATTTGAAAAGAGTTAAGTTTGTACTGCTTGATCTTGAAAAGGCTGGCAGTTTCTCATGTAATCTCCTAAGATTCTGCAGGCCAAACTGATCTCTGTGATTCTGACTAGAGTATCCTCTAGTTCCTCTGAGAGCTTAACACATGTCAGTAGAAACTACCATAGCTCCATGTGTCTTTTCAAGGTCTGAAATGAATTGCTGTATTGAATTCCTCCAGAAGTGAATCATAAGTTCAAACACAGAGCAAAGGAGGTCATCTGATATTCCTTGGATCCCCAGATATTTTATGCCAAACACCATGAAACAAACTTTCAGGTTCCGTCTAATGCTGATATAGCACACCACACCATCTAATGCTGTTAAGAGAATAGTCAGACTTAACAAGATTAAAATTAGGAAACAAACCTCAAAACACCTAACTATGTATTAGACTTGGGATAAATACTACTTACAATGTTAAATCCAATTAGAAAAATAAAGTACAAATAAAATTTTAAATTCTGAGATCTAACATGTGCTACATAGAAAATTAATGTTTTTCTACATTTATTTTACACTTTCATCTCTTCATCACCTTTTGTTCCAGGAACCCAACTGCTGTATTTAGACTAAAAGTTCAAATATTCTGCTAAATGAAGCCACAGCTGTTCCGTCAAAAACGTCATATTAAAATGTGTTCTTAAATCATTTGACAGTATTCTGAGGATGACTTTTATTTCATGAGCTACCAAACCAGTTCTGGGCATGAAAACTTTGAGCAGTTTCCTCTTCAATTGACCGGGAAAGCCAGGGGAGGCTATCATAGAGGCTAGCCGCAGCTGAGGTAGAATAATGAAGAGGCAAAGAAACATCACTTTTTAGATTCAGTTTTATTTCTTATCTTTTCATGTTTCAAAGTCCTTCATATGGTTCGAAATTCTAATGCTACAAAAGAAAAGACATTCAAGTTTCTTTTCCTTTCCAATCTCTTATGCACCCAGTTTCCCTAGAAGTAAAAAAGCATTAGTGTTTTATTGGGCAAATCTGCAGATGCATTTTTCACATACCTTGTATTTCCCCTGCCTTTTTTTCTATCTATAGTAATTCACTATATTTATTATGTGACATCTCAGTATAATTTACATTATGTCTATTATAAATGGAGTCAATTTCACATTCTGATGTCTTGAAAACATTTGTACTTCCTTTCTTTTAGAGTGGTCACATCTTAGCTCCTTTTTTCTATTGTGTCATACAAAGGAATTTAACCTTTCTCTGTGATATGAGTTGTAAACAATTTTTTCTACTTTGTTGACTTTCATTCAGTTGGGGTTTTGTCGTATAGAATCTTTGATTTTTTTGTAACTAACATTATGGTTCTTTTATAACTTCTGGGTTTTTGTTACAGTTAGATCTTTCCTGGTTATAAAACCATACTTCCATAAGTTCTAGTACTTCCACGATGTCAGTTTTTATACTTAAATCCTTTTTGTTCATTTGGAATTTCTTCTGGTTGTTGTGGTTTCTATTGCTATAGTTTCCTTTCAATTTGGTCTTGAGTTCTCTTTCTTGAGAGTGGCTTTCAGGCAAGAAAGTCCCTGTCTAGGAGAGCGCTGACCCTGGGACAATTCAGTCCAGCTGTGTGTGTCAGATGAGACACAATGAGGAGGTGAGACCAAAAGGCATGAAACAGAAGTATTCTTTACTCAGAGGTCCCTGAGAGGTTAGGGTGCTGACAAGAGGCTGGCAGGAAGTCTGGCGGTGGCAGAAAGCTCAGTCAGTAGGTGGGGAGTGACAGAACCCATGAGGCTCTGTTAAAGTCCACAGGTATTGACCCTTGGGTTTTCCCACAGACTATAGATTGACTAGTTAAGAGGCAATACACATGAAGGGGGAACTAATTTACTGGTGTTGACTATGAGGTTTTACCATGGTCAACAGCTGTGAGGTGTATTGGATTTTGGGTCAATGAAGCAGGGAACAAGTCGACTTGTCACAAACAACCACACAGGAAAAGGAAGTTTTAAGTAGGCCAAAGACAGTGAGTTGCAAATAACTTACATAAGGCCTACAATTGGATGCCGAGATAGCACCATATTACACAAATTTCTGATGCTGGTCTAATATGTTAAGTAGAAATGCAACTTTATTTTTATCTCAATGGATAGCCAATATCTCAATTCTATATATTGCATGACTCATCTTTTCTCCACTGATTTCAAGTCTGTGTGTGCCTATGGCCCATTTCTGGACTTTTTATTCTGTTCCATTGATCTGTTGGTTTGGTTATATGCTAATACTATGAAGTTTTAATTAGTATCTTTGTAATATGTTTGACATCTTGTGTAGTCTCGTCACCTCCATTTTTGTTCATTCTTCCATCTAACATCAGAATTATGAAGAATAGCAACAAAAATCCTTTTGTATTTTTAATTAATATTCCTTTAAATAACATAAGAACTTCATGTTATAACATAGTAACAATTATAATATTAGGGAAGACATAATTTTAAGAAAGGAAGGGAAGAAAATAGATCTCCCATGTGCTGAATGCATCCATAAGAAAAATAAAAAGGAAGTGTGCATCAAAGTCCATCAGAAGAGTAATAGGTGAAACTAAAAAATGGGATTCTTTTTCAAAAGTGTTGAACAAACATTGTCATTGATACTTTCTCTTTGAGATTTATGTGAGCAATAGTCAATAAAGACTATGATAAGTTCTATAGAAAAGGTTCATGTTAACTTCTGTGTACCATATCCTCTTTCCAAAAAACATTTCATAGTATTTCACAGTATACTCAGGGAGGCCCAATTTGGAGATCTTGAGAATCAGGAGAATTTCTGCATGTAAGATTTTTTTGATGTTGTTGTTCATTGATTCTATGGTTTGAAAGGCTAAGGGCCTAGGAAATAATAATGTTTAGGAAATTATCTTAGAATCTTTAAGTGCATTTCCACAGGGACAACAGATAATTAAATAGTATTTGTTCTTCCACTATAGACTTCTACATGAATTCACTAATATGGAATTAAACTGCATGTTTTATGTGCATTCACTCATTCATTCAGCATCTATTATGTTCCTACTGTTTGCTGGGCTCTGCCTAGTCCCCTTTCCACTTTCATGAGTGAGGAGAGTCCTACACACCAGAAGGAGATCTGCGAGGTTAAACTTCTGCACCCCTCTCTCGCCTCATCATTACTTCCTCAGGTTCACTTTGCAGTACATATTTCTAGGTGCTCTTGAGATATTTCTAAAAGCAGTTGGCCTGAAAACTGTCTTGTTCTGTGTGGGAAAATCATAATCCTGTCAGCATCATCTGTGTTTCTGAAAATGACTGTGACTTAACAGTGACTCCAGGCAAGATAAAAAGGAGAGCAAAAGAGGATTTCCTGAAAGGGGTAGGGACTCAATTTAAAACACAGATGTTTCAATGATATTATATGCAAAAGGAAAAGGCACAAAGATAACTTCAGAAAGGCACAGAAAAATAACAGGGGTTCTCGAGTAAAAATTCTCTGCTTTGGTGACCATCTTCTCCCATTATGAAATTTTTTGAAATGAGGACAAGAAATATCAGCAGAGGCTACATCCTGCAGAGACTAAGCATCTTACTCAGCTCACTGGGTGACTCAGCACCAAAACTCCACTGGGCCTTGAGAATCTGAAATAATAGGCTTGTCAAAGATATCAGCTCTTACCATGGTCTTCACTGGATGGGATGCAAGATTCATCACTGGTTTTTACATATTCACATGTTCTTGGTATGAAATAAGTGGTTCCCTTTTGGGTGTGAAAACTTCAAAGATACATACTAGGAGCTGTCCTCGGAGTCCTAATAGAAGTGATAACAAGTATCTGAGTTTTCTTTGAACTCCGAAAGCGTATTTAAGAATACACGAGCTATTTCACTCCTTCATGGACGTGAACAGGGCTTTGCGAAGAATGTGGCAGTAACTAGCACATCAAGTTAATCAGATTTGGTTGGTCAATCTCTTACTTTCTTCTGTCAAATGTACATCTTGCTCTCTACTCTGCACAGTTCAAAAACATTTAGAAGGAACGACTTTTTACTGTAGAATGATGAAAAGTTTTCATGTCTGCTAAACTCAACCCTTGCTCTGGGCTAGCAACTGAGAGCCCAGAACACCTTAGAGCAAATATCAATCATAGCAAGCCTTTTGGGTATTCGTGGACATTTTCCTGGTATCCTCTAGAACTACCATATATTTTGCAATTTCATGAAAAGTAATTCACTTGCCATGCTACTGTGCAACAGTAATGAAAAGTGAGAAGCTGAAAGATCTTTAGCTCCAGAGATTTATAACAGGGTGAGAAACCTTAGTGTTCATTACTACAGTGAATTTTTTCAAGCTGTGTTTTAAAAGCTTCCACAGAAACTTGAAGTTTGGTGTGTTTGCAACAATTAGCATCAGATATACCCAGATCCATATGCTCAAATAATGCTATCAAGTCACCCCCATCCTGTTTCTCTCACTCTTATCTCTTAGTGTTCATCTTCTTTTGTTTTGGAGCCTCATTCTCAGTCAGGGTGTATCCCAGAAAGCAGCAAACATGGGCAATAGCAGCTTTTCTTCTACCAGCTCAGAAATCCCAGAAAAAGAGCATCTTTTTTTTTTCTTGATACATTCAGTTAAAGTTCTTAGAATTGCATTTCACTGGCCCTAAGTGGGTTGTATCCTCAGTCCCAATCCAATCGTGATGACCTCACTTGGCAAGATTGGGGTCACCTTCATCTTCTGTTTCTAGGGCTAGAAGCTGGAGTCAGCCTGATGTGCTGAAAGTGTGTGTGTGTGTGTGTGTGTGTGTGTTAGTTTCCCAGAAAAGAGGTAGCTTCTCTTGTGAGAAGAGATTCTAGACAAATTCACAATGGCAGATGGCCTCCATTTCCGTGAGTGTCTCAGGGTCAGCCATGGTACTGGAGGAGGATGGGGAAGTGGATAGCTCTCAGGTCCTTTTATACTTGTGTCAACCAGAACATTTTTGTTTGTTCTGTTTTTAAAATCAGTTTTATATACTGCAGTCTATGTTAGATGTAATTTGGATAAAGTTATCTGTAATTTTCTGCTAAACAAAAATATTCAAAACTACAAATTTAGTTCAACTTCCTTAGTTTGTAACAGTCTCAGAGATGCTAAGTAATTTTTCTCCTAGTCACACAGCTAGTTGCTAGAAAAATCGTGATGCTTAATTTCAGAGACATTTAGCCAACCAAAGTATTCTGAAGATCTATTATATAAGATCCTGTTCAAGGCACTGCATAGAAATACAAAGACACATATCTCACAACAATCAAAATAATTCAGGGAAGCTACAAAAAAACATTTGTGAAGATAATTCATAGGAAAAAGGTGTACTAATTTGTATTTTCTGAAAATTGTCTACAGCAGTATCACTGGTCTCACTTCTCTTCCAGACTCTACTATTCCTCATAAAGGGTGCAGTCTGTTTCCCCTTCTCTTGAACCTAGGCAGGCTTGTGAGGCTCCAAAATGTAGAATTTCGCAATCTTCTGAAGCTAGGATGCAAAAAGCAATACTGTTTCCAGCTGGCATTCTCTCTCTCTCTCTCTTTCTCTCTCTCTCTCTCTCTCTCTCTCTATCTCTCTGTCTCTCTATATTCTCTCACAATGTTCAGTTCTGGAACCTAGCCACCTTATTATTAGTAACCCCAAAGCCTCTCACATACAAAGGCCACTTAGAGAGGCCCATGTGGGAAGGAACTGAGTTCCCAAGTGGACAGCCAGCATCAGCTTCCAGACACTGATTTAGCCTTCAAATGGATCAGTCCCTGGCTTAGAGTCCTTCATCCCAAGACCCAGACACTGTGGAACAGAGACAATCCATTCCCACTGTGTCTCAACCAAATTTTTGGCCTAAAGAGTATGTGAGCATAATAAATAGTTGTTTTGTTTTATGCCAGAAAAACTGGAACAGAGTAATTCTGTCTGGGTCTTCACAGATGGTGTAATGAACTGTGGGAGCTAGTGCTGTGAACTGCCCAGAATGTTTTCTTCCTACTTTTATCCTCACGCAATAAACCCGTATCTTTGGTTTGGCTTGTCATAGTATTCTATTCCCTGGGCTTTTTAAGTCAAGTGCAAGCCCACGGCCTAAACAGGGTTAATCAGAGCTCTTCCTGGGTTGATAAATAGACAGAAAGGTGAAGGGATGTATCAGTTAGGGTTCACTAGAGGATCAGCTCAGTAATATAATAAATATAATATAATACAATATAGATGATGCATAAATAATTTATGAAGTAGGTTTACAATGGCCCTCTGCAGAGTCAAGGGTGGAAGAATGGAAAAGGGACGGCCATATACTGGAAAGTCAGAAGATTCAGTCAAAAGTCAAAGGCCTGATGCTCACTGCAGTATTCCATGTGAGTCCACATTGGGAAGCTGAAGGCTGCACTGGAGATGGAAGTCCAAAAGCAACAGAAAAGATTGAAAGTTCTTCAAAGAAACAAAAGGTGAGGTCTCCTTTCTCTTTTTAGTCTATCTAGGCTAGAGGTCTATTGGTTGGTGCCACCCACCTGCAGAGTACATCTTCCCCCTTCAGTAAGTGAATCATTCAGACACACCCAGTACTGTGCTGAACTTATCTGTTCAGTATTTCTTTTGCAAGTTGACACCACAATTAACTATCACAGGGGAGTCTCATCCTTCTAAGGTTAATGGACTAGAGGGGGTGGTATAAAATGAAACATAGACCTAGAAAATTCCAGCTGCAATAAGTCCCTATTTTAGACCCTAGTTCTTATAGAAATCACTACAAACACCTCAGTGTTCTCAGTATTGAGGCCATCTTAATATTCTTCTCAACCACTGAAACCAATAACTTTTCTTTCTTGCGTATTTATTGGATTTCTATTCTTTTCCTTCAAGAATTCTGCCTAATCCAAAAGGATCTAAACTGGGCCTTGGAAGATGGAAAGATATTGACATACTAAATGAAAAGGGGCTGCAGAAGGAGGGATGGTGTCATAGAGGCAGAGCACACAATGGCTTTTGGTAATCACCCAGTGTTCAGTCTAAATGCTAGCTGTGCTCCTTATTCATTCAGAAAATCTGGGTTTTATCTTCTCAAACTGTAGCTTCCTCAATATTAAAACAAATGAAAGGACCTAAGATAAAGAGTTATTGTTAGGATTAGATGACTCTTGTAACCCATGTTAGACCATGCTAGGAGCATGTCAGAGCTTAGTTTGTGAGCAAGGACACTTGGGGGTGAATGAGGAGCTGCTTGTGGCAGGAAACTGGCAAAGAAAAACTGGAATAAGAGGTGAAGTCAGATTGTCAAGGTCCTAGAATGCATGATTGTGTTAGGTGAACAATGGGGAGCATAGATATTTTGTTAGCAGAAGCATTCAGATATGTGAATTAATGTCCCTCCCATCGATGGATCAATTTTGATGACAGAATTCTATTTCAATATGGTATCAGCAGTGTAGGTTCACTAGTATGCCTTGTATGTTTGGATATAATTGTAAAATTGGTTCCCTAAGCATACTGACCCAGATGTCAGGGGCTCTTCTATTCTCTGCACCTACAAACACAGACCCCATTTTTACTCCCTGCTGATTTGACGTGGATGTATATGTCAGTGTTTCTTTTATTATTGTGATGAATTGATTCATACTGAAGCATTGGTGAGCAAATGTAAGAATTTGTTGGATAAAATCATTATCTATCAGATTTCCTCTATCAGATTTCCCTGCCCCTTTTTACTATTTTGTGCTCTATCCCTAGCCCTTTGGCAACTAACACTTAGTATCTACAGTTTTTAGAAGACTTCCCTCCTACTACTGGAGTCTCCTTTCCTCCATAGCAGAGAGCCAAAAGTGCTTGGGAATTTAGTCCCCTCTCCAAAACCCATCCTTGACTAATAACTGGGAGGCATAAGAGTATGAAGCCCACACTCTTACATCTGGCTGGGGTAACCCTAGAGTTCTCCTATGAGATCAGGTTGAAGAACTTTGCCTATGAGCTTGCTCTTCCTTGACTTTTCCTCCTCTTCTCTGTCTTGTTTCCCTTATTCCCCTACTCTTCTCCCTTGTGAATTCCTCTTTAATAAACCCCATGCACAGTAATCTTGTTTCAGTATCTTCTTCCAGATAACAGTTTTCTAGGGCAGATGGAGGGAAGTGTTTGCCATGTACATGCTACAGCAAATAATTTCAAAATCCCCCATGGACATCTCAGCACTCTGACTCTCTGCTAAGGTATATGTTTCCCCATCTCTCCTTCCTAGCATGAAAGACCCTAGTTTATCAGATTTATCTGTACTTCTTAAAAATTCCTTTCCTGTTTCAAATTCTCATCCCTTTGTTTTGCAGAACAATTCTACCTCGACAATCATTCAGATTTACTTATCAATCTACCAAAGTGCAATTAACAGAACTCTGAAATCAGCAGGACTGTCTTGCCTTAGACAGCAGTTTAGGGACCATGTTTTATCACAGCAGCATGAATTTCAGAATCTTACCCTTTACTCCAAGTGACTTACCAACTTGTCACATAATCTGCTCCCTGAGAGGAATTATTTTAACTAGCCTAAATTTTTGCCTTCTCACTTGATATATTTGTCTATATACTTCCATCTACCTGTAAACCCATTCATTCATCCATTTATCTCTAAGTAAAGTAGTATCAACATTTCCCCAGTCTGCGACAAAAACTTCCAAAGCATTTGATTATTCTGCATTTTAAAAAAGGCGGAGGGCACTAGGATGATTTGAAAATTGAAAATCCTTTTTTAGAGTAGGAGAAGAGCTCTATAAACAGAAAAAGTATAGAGTGGGCAAAGGGGCTAGTGTGGAGTTTCTCTTGTCCCCAGACATTGCAGCTCTGATCTACATGGCTTCCCTCACCATGAGGGCAGGCTTGTTTGTTTTCACTGCCCTAGAAGTTCTGTTCCAAGCAAGTTGATACATACCTACCGCAGCATGTTTCTAAGACCTTTCACAGGGATCTGCTGGCTACTGGTGCAAATTAATGAGTATTTTCCCATACAAAGTCTCCAATTGAGATTAAGAAGTAATTTATTAGGTTCCTACTGCAGTGAGCACACACAGTTCCTGCTTGGAATGAACTAATTAAAAACTTCCCTACCATGTGCATTGAAAAAAATGAACAATACCTCAGTGGCAATTTTTCATAGAAGGAAATGATAATGATTTTAAAAAAAAAACTGTGGAAGGCTTACCTTGCTTAAGTAGACAAAACCAGCATCTGTAGGTTTTGGTGTTATAATGCAAAACATTATTGTCGTTATGCAGAATAGATCTAATTTCTCACCTCTAAGTTGGATGTAATACTCTCTCTGAGTTCAGCCAGTATAAAGGTAGGTGTTACTATTCCTATCTATAGATAAGAACCTAGTTTAAAAGTGATTTCATTTTGGGGAGTGATGGCATTCATATAACCCCAATAATTCTACATGTTCTGGACTTAGGAATTTTTCTCATTTAATACATAATTATCCATCAGCAGAACTCTTAATATTCCATCAGAGCAGCCTCTCCAAGGTCGCCTGGGGTATTCTCAAGAACATTTATGTATTTTACAGTTCATCCTTGTTATTGCTTGTTACCCTGATCTGACTTTGTAGTGCTGAAAGACAGGTAAAAAAAACACTTCTGTATGGCTTTACCCCAGTGGGGATGTTAAAGAAAACAAACAAACAAATGAAACTTCATTGAGTTCATATATACCTATTCAGATTTGCCCACGGAGTGATAGTGAGATCTACAGAGCTCTGTGCAGCCCATTCTGGACCTGTCTTGGAACCACATATTTGTCTCAATAATTCAAAATCCATTTCAAGAGAGAGATTTTGCAATCTACTTTTGAACCAATCAGAAATGGTGGCAGGGGGAGACTTTTCCTTCTCCACATTCTGTATATACCTTTCATTTTCAGATTGATGACTTAGTGATTTTTCTGTAGGAAGTTGATTCTCCTTCGCCCAGTAGGTAATGAACTCTGCCTCCATTTTAGACTATTTTGTTGACTCTTATGTTGATCCAGTAGCAATGGACATTGGCTGCTCTATTAACTCCCCACATATCAACTAAAACGGGTCTGTAACATTTACTAATTTTATTAAGGAATGGAGAAATAGAAGAAATGACATAAGGAGCTGGGGGTAACTTTCAGCGGAAATTGTATGTGTTTTTTCTCAGGTTCTTTGATCTTAAACTTCTATAGGAATTCCCTCCACGCCTTGCTCCCCTTACTGACAGCCAGGGTAAATTTACTTGAGTTCTTGTCAAGTTTCTGCCGACCATAAATGCAAATGCTCACTCCCCTAGCACAATACATTTCCTCCAGTTTCCTAGCATCATCATGGTCCTGAGGCTGCTTCTATATCATCAATCAAGACTCGTTTTTGTATTTTTATGCAGTGCAGTTTCACTCCTTGTCTCTAGAAGCTCTCCAATGCAGTTGAGGACCCTGGCCTCCCTTCTGCATAAAGGATCATTAATGCTTTCCAGACACAAGAAACCATGTGCCCTCAGAGGTGAATCTAAACCTCTACCTTTAAACAACTAGAAAACTTACTGATGATTTCTTTTAAAATCTGTCCCTTTCCTCCCCTTCCCTCCCTTCACTTGTGCAGCCTGCCTCCCCTTAGGAATGGAGCTGAAGGCATCTCTGAATACCCATGAAGAATCATTTGCTGGTCCATGTGTTAGAGACAAGACCCAGAGCTGAGGAGAACTAAAATGCTGTCCCTGCCCTCAGTAGGTAAATGACCTACTGGAGATGACAGTGATGTGATGACAGTGAGATAAGAATGATAGGTTCCTGTGTAAGATGCAGAGACAACAAGGAGCAGGAAAGTCAGGAAAAGCACTGAAAGAATCTTGGTATTGTTTGAATACCAAGAATTTGAATAATTATTTTCCAGGTGTAGTAGTACTAGCCTGTAATCCCAGCACTGAAGAGGCTAAGGCTGGAGGATCACTGCAAGATCATGGCTGGCATGGGTTAGACAGTGAGTTCAAGACCAATCTGAACTACATAGTGAGACCCTCTCTCTCTCTCTCTTAAAAAAAAAAACAAGAAGAAGAATTATGTGAATTATAAAATTTATCAGATGAATGAAGTCAGGAAGGGTTTCAGGTAGTAGAAACAAGTACAAGGATATGGCAGCAAGTAGCAGTGTGCTCCTAGCATGATACCACAGATGGGTAAACCTAAAGAATGGATTCAGAGTGAAGGAGTGAGAGAAAACCTCAGATCTCTAAAGGACCCTGGGTTTTACCCCATAGGTGATAAGGAAAGCTGAAGCATTTGGAGAGGAGAACCAGGAACATGATCTAATTTAGATTTTTAGAACTATCACACTGAGTTTGTTAAATTGAAGATGAAGATACCAACTAGAGGGTGTCCGAGGGTGAGGTGCTGAGGCTCAGCAGTGGCAGTGGGGTTGGAAGTATCAGAAGAGTTGCAAAGCCTCTGTTTTAAGTTACTTTTTAGTTGTTGGACAAAATACCTATTACCCAAAATTAAAGGAGAAATTTATTTTGGTTCAATTTTAGTCAATTGTCAGCTGGCTCCAATGCAGAAACAGGACAGCAAAGAGGCACGGCACAGGAAAAGGTACTCAACACATGGTGGCCAGAAGCAGAGAGAGAAAGGAGGAATCTTTCCAGGTCACGCCCCTAGTGGCCCAGCTTTAGCTAGGCTCCGTGTCCTTACAGCAAGTCATCTATGAACTCATTCATGGACTAATCTATTGATGAACATAGCATCTGTGATCCTATCACCTTCCAAATACACAAGGCTTTGGGGGACAGTTTAGATCTAAACTATAACAGTCTCTGGGAGGTTTATCCAGGAGGTTTGCTGTCTGATACAATGTGAAGGGTGAAGGGAAAGGAGTGCAGTGGGGCAGTGGTATTTCTGAGGAGGGGAGGTGTTGCCAGAAGGTAAGATCGAGAGCACTGGGAGGGAAGCCTGCTCGTTGGTGGGAAAGGGAAGGGAGAGAGGTGAGGGGAAGGGCACGAGGGTTGTTGGAGAATGAATTGCAGCTTGGGAATGCCATGAACCTGATTTCTAGCCAGATTACTGGTTAGTAGGTGGGCATTCAGGTCAGAAATTCAGCTCTGATAGATGGACCAATGTTGACTTCAAGTGCTAATTATAACCATAAAAGGGTATTGTATAGTCCAGGAGAATCACAGAGTTAGAATTAAAAAAAAAAAAAAAAAAAAAGAACTGGTTTTAGAATCCTGGTATATGGTACATTTATTTTTATAATTTTTTATAGAACCTCTGCCTCTTCATGGATGTGGAATATTTGTCAAATAATGTAATAGACAAGTGATTTACCTACAAGCTAGAGGTTTTTCACATAAGTAAAACCAACTTGACATACAAAACAAGCACATATTGGTGCTCAATAAGTGTTTTTGAATGCATGAAGGTATTTCATTATATTCAGTTTTACAGGAAGCACAAAGAGAGGAGGGCAACACCTCTACTTTAATTTGCAGGAGGGTGAAGAGCACAAACCAGTGCTGATGACTGTAGTGAAGGTTAAAAGTGAAAAGCAGCATATACTCTAACCATGGCAACAAGGCTTGGGGCGGCTCCATTCAGGGACTTATAGGCCTCTTCAAAAGAATGTTTGTTCCCATAAGCCCTTGCAATTAGGCAGCTTCCATATTCTGAATAGTAAAAGTAAAAAATGACTGGTGAAATGAGGAACAGTAAAACATGCAGTTATTCTTTTATGACAAAAAGAATAAAAGCACAGCTACTCTGGTCCTTTTGAAAATGACCAAATCCCACTTTTCTGTATCTTTTTGTACATCAGACCAAACAGAAACACCTTTTTGTACATCAGCCCCCACAGAAATACCTTGTTTTGTAATTTAAGCGGTGACTTAGAATTTATGCTAATTTATTCTACAGTATGAAGTAGAACAAAATTCTACAGTATGAAGTAGAGCAACTCGAGGGTCATGCAAATATGCAGTGAGCAGTGAGCTGGGCTCCAGCAGCTGTGGAACTCAGAGAGGAGAGGTCTCCTGGATGCCAGGCATGATGGGAGCTTTCTAGCTGTGGTAATGCTTGATCTGGCATCCCACACACACATTATTTCTGATTTAAAAAGGGTTTTGTTGCTGGAGGCGGGTAATGCCAAATGTCATTTCTGTTCCAGCTCAGCTGCCTGACAGAGATGACCTTATACAAAGAGAGCCATCTCAGCTGGTACCTCTTCAGATGCAGGAGTGACATAGCAAAGTCACAGTTGCTTTGTGAAACTCACCACCACTCCTTCCAGGCAGTGCTAAGATGATGAGTGAAGTCAATCCCATTTTAACCTCATCTGTGGGCCTCCTATTGTCCATGAGATAGAAGCATAATGGCACCTGCCACTCCACTGGGCTTCTGGTGGGTGGATTATGAAGCACCCTCTGGTACTCTAGCTCATAGAATGTTAGGTATAGACTCAATTTTCAACTGAACTAAACTTCAAGGCATCCAGGCAACCCCTTAGACCAGCAGTTCTTAACCAAGTGACTACTTATTTTGCCAGAAGTATTGCATGAGTAATAAAATATGAAAGTTTGCTGAAGATTTCCATTTTTCTTTATGAGAGTAGATTAATAATTATTCTGCAATAATGTCTCTCACATTCATGTTTTGATAGGCATTTTTAATAGAGAGGAAAGGATCTTACCCTATAGTTATTGTAATAGAAATGGAGCATTGCTTACAACTTTTTCTTTCTTTGTGGTCTCTGTAAGCAATGTGTGGAACACTGTCACTTCATCCATTTTGTTGCTTCAGAATGTTTGAGAAGCTAAACTTCAAAACTACTTTAACATCTCAGAGTGTGCTTGAATACTTCCAGCAGTGGGGAACTCACTATCTTTCTAGGAAGTTTCTTCTCTTATTAGACAGCTTTCATTATCCAAGAGTTTTCCACTCCTATTGGAACTGATTGTGTCTATTTAGGCTACATAGAGAAATTATAAATCTACTCCTGGGCAATAATCCTTAACATTTTAGGAGACCAATGTCTTGTTCCATTTCAAATATTTTTTCAGGCATGACTTTGTTCCTCAAAATGTTCTTCAAGTAATGGTGGTTTCTATTCCAGCCTACCTTGTTTAATCTGCCAAAATGCAGGTCACTTTGGCAATATCTCTCTAAGTATTATCCAGAGTTAAACTCTGTGTATTGTCTACCTTCCACACCTTGCAATTTGTTATCTTATTCAGGTAAAGGAGGGCAAATGCTTTTCCCTTAAGAAAGAGCTTAAATCCTAACTACAAGAAAATATCAGTTATATGGTTTCATTTTCTGAAGAACAGTATTAGTAGACCACCAAGACCAATTGTTTCCAGCTCTTCACACTCACCTTCAGGAGTGTATGCTCAGTTTTATCAGATTCACATTACTTATAAAGAAACGCCTGAGGCAGCTAAGTATATATACAAAGTGATAAGATTATGGATTATGGTTATGGATGCTCCAGTCCAAAATTAGGTGGTCTTATACCTTTGGGCCTCTGATAAGATTAGTGCATCTTAATGAGAGTGCCTGCAGAGCAAACTGCTTACTTATTGAGCTAGGAAACACAAATGAAGAGCAAAAGATCAGGGTCCTAAATTCCCTTGAAGGGCATGGCTCTAGTGACTAAGGAACTCCTAGTAGGTCTCACTTTCAAAGACTCTACCATCACTTAATAGTGCTACCTTGAAGACTAAATGTTTAATATGCGGACCTTTGGAGGATGCTTACCCAACCATAATACCAATGCACCTTTTCCTTCTCACCCTCACTCATCCCTTCTCCTTTGGTCCACAGCTACTAGTCCAAGCACTGGACTGGATGATCTCTAAACCTTGTCCAATCAAAAGTTCAGTCTTTCTCTAAAGGCAAAATTTAGAGCTTACATTCAAGCTCTGAGATGTGTGGAACGCCTGATAAGAAGGTTCACTTGTGTCAAACTGTTCGTTCCCAAGCAGCGAAGGTGCTATTCCCATAAATGGACCTTTGAAAGTGTATAAAACATTTTTCACTGTCACATTCATGGGAGGTGAGTGTTATTGTTATTAGAGCCATACATGTGAAATGTTTTGAAATGCTTGATATGGTCCCACACAAGGATGAATTGCCTCACCCCAAATCCCAGCAGAGCCTCCTGACAAACACTGATGGGGGAATCATAAGACCATATTCCAGTCCTGTTGCTTACCTCTTACTAGGTTCACTTTTCTCATTTATCAAATAGGCAGGAACATAAAGCTGTGATGACTAAGTCTCCAAAATTGTACCAAATTGTCTTTTATGACAGTTGACTACTAAGGCCATGTGGCTTGGGTGAGCCTGATCCACACCAGCTCTGGAAGGAGAGAGAGAGAGAGAGAGAGAGAGAGAGAGAGAGAGAGAGAGAGAGAGAGAGAGAGAGAGAGAGAGAAAGAGAGACTACCCAGGATTACCAGTCAGTTCCATTCCCATGACTCAGTGATTGACTCCTGGGAGATACATGATTATCACTCAGGCCAAGGCTGATCAGGTCCTGGAATTTTGTTAAAATTTGTGGGGGGAGATGGATCAGGAAGCAATATGGACTGCCCTCTGGGGTCCTGATATCAGGACCTTGGAGGAGAACGAGTAGGACCCCTCCGGGACCCCCGCCCAGCCCGCACGGTGCAGGCACGGATCAGGAAGCAATATGGACTGCCCTCTGTGGTCCTGATATCAGGACCTTGGAGGAGAACGAGTAGGACCCCTCCGGGACCCCCGCCCAGCCTGCACGGTGCAGGCATGGATCAGGAAGCAATATGGACTGCCCTCTGGGGTCCTGATATCAGGACCTTGGAGGAGAACGAGTAGGACCCCTCGCGGGACCCCCGCCCGGCCCGCGTGGCACTGGCGCGTGGGCTTGGAATCGGGGACGAACACTAACATCCCCCCCCCCCCCCGTAAGCAACCTGCTGTTTCGGAGGTCTGGCTGGATTAATAGCAACCAAGGAACATCAACCAACTTTTGTTTTGTAGATTTGGCCAGGCCTCTGGGCAGCAACCCAAGCATCTCTTTATAGCAGACAATGTAACAAGTATGGGGGATTCTCTTCTGTCTTGTCTTTTATTATTAATAAAATATTAAAAAAAATTTGTGGGGGGAGAGAAAGTATGTTATCCAGTCAAATCAAGACTTGGTAGATTTGAATACAAAGCTGTGATTTACTCCAAGATGAAACCTGAGCACGACCATAAGCAATGCCAACCCAGCATAAAATAAAGTCAAGAGATTAGAGTAATGATGCATACATTAATCAAGCCCCTGGATAAAGCTAAACCTGTGTTGGAGACCGCTATGAAGCAGTTCTGAGCAGGATTTAAAATTTACTAATTGGCATTTTATTTATCTGCGAGCCTGTCCTAGGCCTAGCCCCTTGCCTGGCGATGGGAGCTGATTCATAGTAAGGAAGTTCTATGAATCACTGGTCCTGACCGAGGCCTGTAGTGGACAATGAGGTCAGAGATACCTCAAAAGGCAAGGTAAAAAGGGTCGCAGCTGAGGACATATTGGCTCCATAATCAATTATGTTAATAGAGACTGCCCTGCAAGATTCTTACTCTGCAGGGCATCACAGTCCCATCACAAAGACCATTTTGGAGATAACATAGTTCTCCATTCCTGGCATTCCTTCCTCCTTGGAGATGTCCTTGAAGTGACTCCCAAGTCCTGCTCAGTTCTGGCACCTCCCTCAGTATCCCCTCTCTTGGTCTATTTGAAAATATATACGGGTGATCCAGAGAATCTCTGTCTTAGCCCTCATGATAGCTGCAGAGTCAAGAACTCTGCAGGGGCTTTGATCCTCCTGGAGCCCTAAAATCATACAACTTGTCTCATTTATTTAAGCCCTCACCGTACACTCATTCAGAAGATTGGGAATCTAGGCCGGGTTCCCGATAAACCTGGGCTTTAAAGATGGCGTGAGCATGTTGGTTATATGAGAAATACATTTTCTTTGTCACTTAAGGCTGGTTGAGTTTCTTATAATGAAAACAAATCCTGGCTTTCCTGGCACTCACCTCTGCTCACACTGTGTTGTGGTTACTTATATCTCCTCCGTTTGACACTGAGCTTCTTGCAGACAACCATCTTTGGATTCTTCTAGAGCTTTCCTAGCACTAGATACAGGCAGAGTACAAATTAGCGTCCACCTCCAAAACATTTGACACATAAGTAAAAATGAAATAAAATGCTATACAGGAACTGTGTTAACTCTCACTTACTTTATCTCTCAAAGCTGTCATGAATGTCTTCTCCTAAAACCTTTAAGAGTTATGCATAAGCAATGGTATTACTCACCATTTTGTTGTTCACATTTGTCCCCATTCCACCTTGTATTGTAGCAATCTGTCCTTGCTGTTGAATCCATAGCAGTCTTCCCCATTGTTATGGATTAAAAACTGGTGGTTAACTTAATTACACCAGCTGAATTACACCAGCATGGTGTGGAGTGTAGATAGCCCACCTGAAGAAAGGTGCCAGCTTAAATAGAGACATGGAGAGGAAGAGTGAGGCATTGTGGATTCTCCCTAACTGTTGCTGTTTCAAGCCATTTGTTCTCCTGGAGGAGCTTGTCATGCTGACTTCCCCAGTATGAATTCAGCTATTATCATCAGAGGAGCTCGGGACCTCATCACTGAGAGTGGCTGTGGTTCACTTTGGGGGAGCTCTGCTCCTCACCCTGAGCATCACTTCTTGGCTCTGGAGGAGGAGATGTGTACTGTTTAAACTCTAGAAGTTTGTCATGCTGGCTTGCTGGCATGTACTTGACTGTTCTCATTGTCGGAGGAGCTCAGGACCTCACTGTCACTGAGAATGGCTGTGGTACTTTTCAGGGCAGCCCTGCTCCTTATTTTGAGAGTGACTTCTCGGCTCCAGTGTAGACCCCTCAACCTACTGGCACAGCTCCTTCGCCCCGCAGTCACAGACTTCCTAGCTTCCACCGCTGACCTTTGGCCTTCCCAGCACAGATCCATAAAACAGACTGGCATGAGTGCTTATCATGGGCTCTTAGATTTCCAGTTGGATTTGTGGGAGGCATTGTCATGGGCTCTGGGTCTTTAGCTGAATTCATGCAGGATATTCCAGGCCCTTGACTGAAAAGTCTGGGTCTTTAATGTCGTGGACAGATTTTCCTGTACTTTCTTGTGTTTAACTCTGGGTGACCATCATAAAACAGTATTATAAATTCTGTGCCCTGCATGCAGTTGTTCTCCTTGTAACCCCTGACCACAACACCTATTATTCTGAATTTCTACAATAAAAACTCTTTTCATTTCATCTGTAACTTCAGGACACCCAATAGATGCTTGGTTGTGTGCCTCTGATCCTCCCCCTTTCTCAGACCTTTCAAAAGCTGTTTCTTGCTGCTATGAGCTTTCAAGAATGTCTGAATTGGCAGCAGATCATATCAAGGTAATTAAATGGGCCTCTCCTCTCCAAGAGCTTGTAGGATATCCTTAGTTTTTATTCATTCAGAGAACAATTGTAGAACCCATGCTAGAATTTACTCTGAGGACCCTGCTCTTCTGACACTTGCAGACACATGATTGGGCAATTATAATGCATCTGACAAGCAATCAGGTGGGGGAAATTTGGTGTGGCCTAGAAGTAAACAAGGATTTTCCAAGCCAAAAATATCAGGGAGTCCTTGGAAGAAGTGGCATTGCAACTGAAGTGTAAAGGGTGAGTAGGATTTAGCCAGTTATTGACCACGTGGGGGAAAGAGGTTCCCAATCAAAGGGAATGGTGGGTGCCAGCAGGTTGGTGGAGCCTGGGAGCAGGTGTGTTTGGGGAACTAGGGTGTGGTGTAGACTGGCTGTAATGTGCTTTTAGTTGTGCTTCTACTTCAAGTGCTTTGCTTCTGTGTTCTCTGTGTCAGAATTGTCTTTCTATGGCCTAACCAGGCTATATTCCCCCACTTGTGCTGCGTACGTTGATTTTCTTGGCTTCAAATTATATCAGGAAAACAAATCAACTGATTCAACTGAAACAGAGTTCTAGCTGGAGTCTTTCTTTTCATTCTTTTTGGAAATCACTGGTTAAATTCTCTGACAGTACACTAGTCTGGCACAGTGTGTCAACTGTCCTGCCCATTTTACAATAAAGTTTATAATAAAGTTTTTTATGATTATGACCACATCTGATATTGTTATAAAAAAAAAAAAACACCTAGTGTTTAGGAGAAGTAAGGGCTGCACGGGGGAGCACTAGAAATGAAATAGGGTAGGTGCCTGAAGGTGGGGTAAGTTTGCCTCTGGCTTGTTCAGTCAGTGACAGATTCCTTTTCTCCACACTAGAAAGCTTTGGAAGCCTTATTAGAGCAGTCTAGTGGGAAGGGGCTTAGCAACCTGGAACTGAATTAATTTATATCCTTCCAGTGACCAGTGAGGGGCATTGAAACAACCTGACAGCAAAATGCAATCACCGTCTTTGCTCTTTGATGACAAACCATTTTCCTCTGTTCCACTTGGGGGCACTATTCCCAAAGTCCATTTTGGCTAAAACATGCCAAGGATGCCTATGCTTTTAAATCTTTTTTCCAGAATCTTCCTCATGGCAAAGGACTTTGGAGAACCCTAGAAGCCCAGGAGTGAAACCAGAAGTAACTTGCTGTAAGCATGACTTTCCTAATTCCATGTTTTATCTTTAAATTGTGTGCCAGTTTGTATTCTGTAACACATTAATGTTTAATGAAAAGTATTTAAAATTATTTGCCATTGAGTAGAATCTGCACTTAGGGAGTTGTATTGTGTTTAACCACAAGACTTCTTATGACCCTGGGCATACTGCCTTGTAGACAGTTCTCTACTTTGAGAAATACAGGTTTTAGATTGTATAGATCTAGGTTACTAAATATATAACTTTGAACAAATCACTCTAGTTTCAAAGCCTCAGTCTTTTCATCATAAGAGAACAGTGAAACCTTCACTTCCAAGCTAGTGTGAGGATTAAGTGAAATAAAATACATGAAGTGGTAGGGTCCTGGTAGGCACTTAAGAAATATGAGCAGTCTGTTATTAGGTTGATCTGTTAACTTTGCCTATTCACAATGCTCTGATTCTGACTCAGCTGACTGAGAAGGTGACCTCCTCATGGGGTATTTGGTACTAGAGGGGTTTTGAAGAGACACAGTATATGTCCTTGCCTGATGACATTAGTAGTTGAAAATAAACTGTATGAAGTGGGAAGGCATGATGTGGTTTTAGGGCTGAGTCCATTTCTAAGTTTTTCTTAAATGTGAAAATTGGCAATTGGGTGACATTCAAAGTGTCCCATCAATGGCTTGGGTCCTTCCTGTCATGTGGTAGCTTTGGGTGAGTCACTGGTCAGGAGGGAAAGTCAGAGCCGCTTTGTGTGTTCAGATGTCTGACAGTCCCTGCTTTGGGTTCACCTTTCAGTCATGCAGCTGAAACTATTTAAGCCATGATCATTGCAGAGACTGAGATCTCAGGATGTATAATAGAGGGCTTGGGAACTTTGCTTCTAGATTCTGAATTGATAAATGGGATGCCCAGATCACAATTAACATATGATTCCAAGCATTAATGTAAGGACTTCACTATTAATTTTAATTTTGAATACCCAGCCACTTTCTGGAAAGAAATCTCATCTAATCATAGGAGCTAGTTCTCTCTTTCCCTGATTCACCAGGTGTAGAGTCCCATGGGAATTAGAGGCTTGGTAAATGTACCTGAGGTAAAAAGGAAGGTGATAAAGCCCAGCATTGGCAGGCTTATGTAGGAACTCAGGAGCCTGGAAGCTGCAAAAAAACTTTGACAGTAGAGGTGATGCCAAGGTCAAGAGTTCAATTCAGAAGATTGGGGTGAGGTTGAGACATAAAAGTTGTGTGTGTGTGTGGTTTTTTTTATGAAGATTTTTAAAAATGTCTCCAGAGATTCTAATGCATATCTAGGGTCAGATTTCTGGGCAGATTTTTGTACTTCTGTGTAGAAGCATTCTCCTCTCTCTGCAATAATCTGCTACCTCTACTACCCCAAACCCAGGACTCCTTTTTTGCTCAGGTTGCCTGTCACATTGTGATGAGGAATCCAACAATGCAAGTTCAGAAAAACTCAGTATCATGTGTCCTAAAAGTGAACAACTCAAAGCAAATATCTGCAAATGCAATGCAAATATCTTTTTTGCTTGTTTTGTGCTGTAATGCCATACCTATGTCTTCTGAAGGAATACTAGAATTCCATTTTTTTTCCAAATAGATACCTGACTCTCTTTTCACTGTTTGTCTTATCTTTGTTTACTGGTTTCCTTTGATCTTCAGAATGTCCACTTGGGTCACTTTTCAAGTGTAACATGTTTGTTTACTGTTGAGTGCTAGGGCTTCTCTCTTCTGTGGGTCACAAAGCAATTTCTGGAAAGGAGATAAGGAGTGGACACTGAGTAACAACATAAAAGGAGAACCTGAAAAACTGGTTTGTTTAGAACTAAACTGAGACAAAGCAGCCACCAGACTTGACGAGTCAGCTCTCATTTCTTCCAGCAGGCATATTAAGGAAACAACAAAGTTATTCTTTAGAAATGTCATAATCTGTGACTTATTTCTGCCATGACTACTTTGGTTCTAAGTAGGAACACTGAAACATTTGACGAAAGAATGACTGGATGGATGAATGAATGAATGCTTGACAAAATGCAGTCTAACCCTGAATAGCTGCACACTTTAGTCTGTACCAGGGAAAGTATCAGGCCTAGCTCTGGAAGGAAGAAGCTGTTATGGGAAACAGGAGTTAATCTTAGAAAACAGCAGAGCAAGGCTTTTACCTGTCTTCTCTTTTTTCTTCATCCTCTTCTTCCCCTTTCGCTTCTTCCTCTTCCGCCTCCTCTTTCTTGTGCCTCTGTCCCTGTCACTCCCTCCATCTATCCCTGTCTTTGTCTCTGTCTCTGTCTGTCTGTCTCTTTCTCTTTCTTTCTTTTCTCATTGTCATTGATAAGCCTGTGCATAGTTTCAGAAAAAGAGGAGAGCAGAGGGCCTGGAGCTCACTGCAGAAGTCTGGCTCATCACCCTGTTACATGACCACAGGGGCAACACAAGCAATTAATTGAATAAATGAGTGGCAGTTGTACTTACACCCTGAGTGGACTAAATAGTTCATACCATTTGGAATCATCAGGTGAATCTGATCCTTTCACTTGTATGTCAGAGCTCCTTTTTGGGAAGTTTACTCAGGCAGATGGATAAGAAAGGAGCAGTTAGCTGGGGAGCCCAAGGCTATGACAAGAGGACTCAGCTGTGTGAACACATTCAGACCGGTGCCACTAAAGTCCGTGAGGCAGAGTTAGTCATATTCATTTGGTGGTGTGCCTGCCTCACAGGCTACTTGTGTGCTCCCCTCTGGACGTGATTGGGAGCTACTTTCCATTTCTTTCTTGCTGGCCTTCCAGGTTGTAATGTGACTCAGACCATCCACTTCTATTAACGCCAACTTCCTCAGAATGCATTTAGATTATCTAAATGTCTGAGTTAATTGATTGCAATCTCTGAGTTTATGTCCCAGGTCCCTTTGATTGGAGTTAGGTTAATCACATATGCTATTTGTCCTAGTTTTACACATAGTCTTACTCTTTTCCAGATCTGGGTTTTGAGGACTTGTGCAGTTAGCACACTGTCAGCCACATCCTATGTCTCAGGAGCCTCTCCTGTGCTCCTCTATCTGCTAGAGCTTTTGCCCATTTATTCTGCTCCTGCTACTGTTTGGTGACCAGCTTCGTGTGAGCTGCATTGGCTCAGGTGGGCATGACCCAGTAAATGCCTAAAGTCTAGCAAAGCAGTGTGATATCCTGGAATTTCCTTGTTTATTGTGAGAGATGTGCCACCAGGGACCTGTGTAGGGACTACTACAGATTGGATTTTAAGCATCCCCTGAAGGTCTGTATGTTGTGGACTTGCTCCCTGGGATAGAACTCTTGGGAGTTTTACACAATGGGGGTTAGTAGGAGGTCTTCAGGTTTTTTGGGGGTGTGCCATGAAGAGGAGAGTGGGACTCTGGCTTCTTTCTCCCTTTCACTCTTCTCTGCTACTGTAAGTTAAGTGGTTTTGCTTCACCACATGCTTCTGCCATGATGTGCTGCCACAAACTCAAAGCAATAGGCAACTGATCACAAACTGGAGCCTCTACAACTGTGAGCCCAAATAAACCTTTTTAGGTCATTGTAATCAACAGAAAGCTAATAGAGGGATCATGAAAATACAGCCAGAAAAATGTGAAGAGTTGTCCTGTAGAAGAACCTTGACAAAAGAGAAAGGGAAACGAATAAATTCTTTTCAGTTTCTTCCTCTGGCAAACTAACCTGGGATGCAATTGAACTTGTAAAATCGTGCTGTAGATAATGATGGAACAATTGGTATCAGTAGCAGCTGGTGCCAAGCAAGGGCCCATTCAGTAATGCACTCTAGGATTTGTTCTCCCTTCTTTCTCCTTTCCCTCATCCCTACTTCCCTAAAATAAACTCCATAAAGAAGTACTTGCACATTAGCTTTTTCAACAGGCTCTGTTTCCTGAGTAACTCGGGCTAAGATAATCAGTACTGAGAATACTCACTAGGTCTTATGTATAGAAGTGCGCATTTGTTACCCATCACTGTGTAACAAATTGTCTCCAAATTTTAAATCAACAAACATTTGTTGTCTCAGTTTGTGTGAGTCAAGAATTATAGAACAAGCCAGACATGGTGGTGCATGCCTTTAATCCCAGTACTCGGGAGGCTGAGGCAGGAGGATCATTCTGAGTTCAAGACCAGCCTGGGCTACAAAGTGAGTTCAAAGCCGGCCTGAACTGCATAGTGAGACCCGATCTCAAAAAATAGGGCCTGGGATTTAGCTCAGTGGCATAAGCATCTGCCTGGCAGGTGCATGAGGTGGTGAGTTCAATCCCTGGTACAAAAAAAAAAAAAAAAAAAAAAAAAGAGGAATACAGAATGAGCATTGATTGCCTCTCCCACCAATCTGGACAACCTCGGTAGCAACCTCTTCCACCACCTGTAGTACCTTGATGGGCTGGTGGGAGCCTCAGTGACCCTTCTTCCTACCCAGAGGACCTCAGCATGCCAGTGACCATAACATGAGCCCCCTTCCCCAAGCAGAAGACCTCAGTGGGTCAGCAGGAATGTCAGCGAACCCACCCCTCTCTGGGACGACCTTGGTGGGCCAGCAAGAGCACTTTATCTTCCATACAGAGAGCCCTGGGTGGGCTGATGAGAGTGTCCACGATGCCTTTCCCCACCTGGAGGAACCCAATTGGGCCTGTGAGATCTTCAGTGACACAGTAGGGTCCCAGCTAGAGTGCACACCATGGACAGATGACTCTAGCAGCCTGGGACAGTCTGAAGCCACAGTAACAATATGAGCCAAGGGTGAGTTCATATCAATACTCCTAGGCTAGTCAACCTAGGAAAAATACAGGACTCACTCAACTGGCCCTGCAGGAAGAATTCAGGTCACTGGCCCCTCTTCTACCCTGTAGGACCCAGCAACAGGGTGAACGTCAGCCACACAGTAGGACTTTAACAAACACAATAGACAGTTAGCATTCTTGTATGCAAACAACAAACTTACTGAGAGAGAAATTATGGAAATAACACCTTTCACAATAGCATCCAAAAAAATGAAATACTTAGGAATCAATCTAACAAAGGATATGAAAGATGTACATATAGAAAACTATAGTACTCTGAAAAAGGAGATTGAAGAGGACATCAGAAAATGGAAAGATATCCCATGCACTTGGATAGAAAGAACCAACATTGTAAAAATGGCCACACACCCAAAACTGTTATACAGATGTAATGCAATCCTGATCAAAATACCATTAACATACCTTGCAGATCTAGAGAAAACATTCTCAAAATTTGTTTGTAAATGAAAGAGGTCCAGAATAGCAAAGGCAATCCTGGGCAACAAAGGCAAGGCAGGAGGCATTATAATCCCTGAATTGAAATTATACTACAAAGCTACAGTGATAAAATCAGCATGGTACTGGCAAAAAAACCAAAACCAAAACCAAAACCAAAACAAAACAGAACAAAACAAAAAACCCTGAGGATCAGTGGAAAAGATTAGAAGATGCAGATACTAGTACAAAGACACTCAGCCACCTTATTTTTGACAAAGGGGCATAACATGTTCACTGGAAGAAAGATAGTCTAGTAAATGGTGCTGTAAAAATTGACTTTCTACTTGCTGAAGACTAAAACTAGACCCATGTCTATCATCACACACTAAAGTCAAAATGGATCAAAGATCTAAATATTAAAAGATAAACACTAAATCTACTGCAAGACAAGGTAGGTAGGGGTAGGCAAAGAGTTCATGAACAAAATGCAAACTGCACAGGAAGTATTTCAAAGAATCAACAACTGGAATCTCATCTTATTAAAAAGTTTTTGCACATCAAAATAAATCACCAACAGAGTGAAAAGAAAACCCATGGAATGGGAAAAAATTTTAGTCAACTATCTCTCAGACAAAGGACTTATATCTAGGACATATAAAGAATTGGAAAACATCAGATCCCTCAAATTCAAAGACCCAATCCAAAAATGGGCATCTGAGATGGACACATACTTCTCAGATGAAGTAAAAATTGCAAATAAATACAAGAAGAAATGTTCAATATTACTGGTCATCCAAGAAATGCAAATTAAAACAATGTTGAAATTTTATCTCACTCCAGAAAAAGTGGCTGTCATCAAGAAATCCGCCAATAACAAATGTTGGCAGGGCTGTGAGGAAAAAGGAACCCTTTTCTACTGTTGCTGGGAACATAGACTGGTACAATCACTGTGGAAATCAGTGTGGAAATTCCTCAAAAAACTAGAATTAGAGGTCCCATTCAATCCAACTATTCCTCTTCTGGGTATTTTCCCAGAGGAATTGAAAACAATGTGCCACAGCAATATGTGTACACCCATGTTTATAGCAGCACAACTTATAATAGCTAAATCTTGGAAACAACCCAAGTGTCCACCATCTGAGGAGTAGATAAAAACGATGTGGTATTTTTATACAATGGAGTATTACTCAGATACAAAGGATAAATGAAGCTTTTTATAGGTTAATGGATGCAACTTGAGAGCATACTTACAAGTGAAATAAATCAGTCTTGCATGTGTAAATATTGTATTATCTCCCTAGTGTAAAAAAAACCTGAAAGAGTAAATAAGATCCAAAATATACAATAAATATTGTGAAAATTAAAGGGAAAGAAAGTGTTGAAAAGGAAAGAACAATTAGTTTCAGGGAAAGGAAAAAAGAAAAAAGTGAAAAGATTATATGTATATATGTATACATATATATGTGTATATGTATTATATATATATATATACAAGATAACCATACTAATCTCTGTTAGTTCATGAAAAAGAACAGTTTGTGTTTTTGTTGTTTGATTGATCATTTTTTATGTCTAAATCTTATAATCTGAAAAACTACTTTTAAATTAACAATATGCAATATATTAACTAGTGTTAATTTCCTATTATTGGTTTTGAAATTCCATGCCATTTTTATCCTTTTTTAAAAAATAAAAGAAAAAATAAAAGAAGAGAAAGATACATCAAAAAACTTATGGAACCTGCCACATTGGGTCAGGTAGGATCCAACAAGAAGACAACTAACCTGCCTTCCTGATGAGTGTGCGTGACTGGTGCAGACTCCAGGAATAGAAAGAGATGCGCTTCCTGTAGGCCTACTGACACACAGGCTAAGAATCAAAGACATCCCCCCCCCACCCACCGTAAGCAACCTGCTGGGTCAGAGGTCTGGCTAAGTTGATAGCAACTATGGTACCTAAAGCAACTGGATGCTTGTATTGTTTGGTTGATTTTGCAGGCCTGAAGCCAGCAGTCTGAGCACCTCTTGGGAAGATGGCAGTATGCAATGTAGCAAATATGGGGGATTCTCTTCTGTCTTGTCTTTGAGGTCCAATATTGTTCTCATTGTTTTGCTTTATTCCGATTAATTTTTTTTTGCTTTATTTCATATTCTGTTTTGATTGGTTTTATTCTGTTTTGTTTTTGGTTTGATTTTACTATACCTGATGTAATGGTCAACTATTCTGAAAATAACAAGATATACTATAGTAGCTATTGTTTTTCTAGTATCTTTCTTTGAAGTTCTGTACCAGTTCTACTGCTTTGTTTTGACTGACTTTGTTCTGTTATGTTTTGTTGGATTTTACTACCTTTAAAATAAAATAAAAAATAAAAAACTTATGGAGCAACTTACCTGGGAAGCTCTTGCTTAGTGCGTCTCTTATGGCTGCAGTCAGACATCTGAAGGCTTGACTGTGGCTGTAGGTGTGCACAAGAGATGCCCACTCCCTGTGGGTTCTCCATAGGCTGAGTTCTTACGATAGCATTGTTGTGAGTTACTTGACCCACAGCACGCAATTCTGGAGAGATCCAGAGGAAGTTGCAGCGCCGTTTATTACCTCACATCCAAATTTTCACACCATTGCAGTACTTTTTATTTGAACTATTAGAAACAAGTCACTAGTGCCAATCCATATTCAGAGGAGGTGAATTGGACTCTTGCAAAGAGAAGTTTCAAAAATCCATGACCATATTTCAAAACCACTGAAAAGTATAAAAGGAGTGTCTGTTTTATTCAATAAAATAGAGATTTCTGGTTTACCAAATGCAAAATCATAGGCCTGTATAAAAACAATAATCTACCTGATCATTGTGCAAGCAGTTGATATGAAAATTATGTCTAAAAGGTTTTTTAAAAGTAGAGAGAAGAATATTTGTGCTTTGGAGGGCAGGGAAGATTGGATGAAGCGTTGGCATTTAAATTAGCTACACAGCTGATTCTGCTACAGAACCAAGGCTGATACCTCTGCAGAAATGCACTAAGACTACTGTACAATGAAAGGATCAATTCATATTCATTCCTGGGAATCATAAGCAGCTTCATGGAGGAGGCAATATTTGAGCTGAGTGCTGAAAAATGAGCAGATGTTTGATAGGCATATCTTTGGTTGAGGAGAATACATCACTGACTGAGAGGAGAGCATAAGCAAATGTTCCCAGTAGTAAGATATTAATTGTCATATGATCATTACATATTTTCTACCTCAAAGATTGACATATTTGAGGGCTTGGGACATACTCAGCAGTGTAGTGCATGCCTAGCAAGCACAAGATCCTGACTTTGATTTCTGACACCAAAAAAGGTGGGTGGGAGGCTAAAATATTGACATCTGTGAACTTTGGTTTCTTGTGCTACACAGTGGGGATAACTATGGCATTTATTGTTTTGTTCTGGTGAGCAAACCTGCTCCATTCAGGTAGTCCCAGCCCACTTCCTTTAGAGAAAGACATTTCTTCCATCCTGTTTTGCTCTGGGTAGCCTTCCAATTAACTCTGGCCCTCTGGATAGAATTGGTGGACACATAGTCCAAGCTTTGAATCAGTTATTCCTTTGCAACTTTACTTAATAGATATGAAATTGAGACTCTTTCTCTCCTGCAGCTAAGCTGTGATTTTGAAAACCTATAGCTAACTGCCTGGGCTGTGCTCTCTGCATAAATAAAACCAGTTTACATGGGAAGAAAATAATGAGTGTAATACAGTAACAATGGGGGGAATGAGAGAGAGAGAGAGAGAGAGAGAGAGAGAGAGAGAGAGAGAGCATGTTGATCGTTTTACTTGCGTTCCCAGAACTGAATTTATTTCTGGATTTCCCAGGTAACAGAATTGATAAATTTTCTTTATTCAAATAAAGAGTTATAACTGATACCCTAACCATTAATGGTGTTACTCTTAATGCTGAATAGGCACATAGAATCATATCATTGTGAAGTAACTTGCTTTGTCTCTTGTGGTCCCAGACCATGGGACTAATTTTCCCTCTGGCACTAGGTGAAAACTCAGGTAGCCCTATGAATTTTTTGGCTAGTATGAGATGATATAAAAAAAACTTAAACTGGTAATTAAAATGTCTAACAACATAAACTTAATTTAAAGTTGGGGTTTCTTGCCTCCTTCAGCTTGATATGCTACAGGCAGGAAGGACAATGGCCATCTTCTTCTTTCTTTTCTCAAATGATAGAGTACTTTCCTGACATTAACTCTCATAGATTTACGACAATCTAGCAAGACAAATGATATTATTCTGTCTTCATTGTGACACAGGGAGATTAGCAACTTACTCAAGGTCACATTGCCAATATTTGAGCAATGGAGATACACTGACTCCCAAGACTTACGAACTACTGACCTCAAAGTGGGAAGTTAATATGAGTGTGTTTTCTGTAAGTAGAGATGGTTTGATATAAGATTGAAAAAAAACTATCAAGGCAAGGTATGTGGTGCTTTCTGAGGAATATGACTCTCCAGGAAGGTGAAGAGGCTGCTACACAGCTATTTCTCTCTCTATAAGATTAGGCTTTCCCAGGCACCAAGTGTTTTCTGTCAGAGGAAATATCGGTAACAATGGAGTATGTCTAGAATGTGAAAATTAATCTACGTTTAAATTGGAGTTGCCATGCCAGCCACCATGTACCTCCGCTCTGGGAGTGATTCTTTATTTTAGAAATAAACAGCTGTTCTATGTTAATCTTTCTACCTCGATTTTCATGAAACACTTACTTAAACTGCAAGGTAACTGTTATGGTTTGTGTCCAGATGTCTCCTTGATGCTTCACGTGGTCATGTTTTTTCTTTTTTCAGAAGTGGTTGAGTCTAGAGTGTGTGATTAATTTGTAATGCAATGCTGGGATGAAGGGTGCTGGGATTAAGGGTGAGTGATTGCTGGATCAGTCCACTGTTTGGATTGGCACCACCTTCATCCCATTACACTGAATACAATATAAGGAAGAGGAAGGCCTCTTTCCCCTCTCCCCCTCTCTCCCTCTCCACCCCCCATTACTTTTGCTGTCTTCCACTGTCATGAACTGTTTCCCCTCTGCTATGTGTCAGCCTGCCTTGGAGTCAGCCACTTATGGACTGAAACCTCTTCCATTTGTGAGCTAAATAAACTTTTCTCTCTTCAACTTTGGGTGTCGGGTATTTTGTCTCAGCAAGAGAAATCTTTGACAGTAATCTTTGACAAAGCAGTTGTTCAAGGATGAAATGATGACATATCATCCCCTAAATGGGAGCAGGAGTCCTAGCCTGGTGTCTAGGACCCACCTAACAAAAGTCTTGTGACTCCCCAGGGGAGTCACCTCAAACAAAATCTTTTAGTGGCCAAGGTTGAAGGAGTTGGTGCCACTTTGCCTAGAGCCTGGAGTGCAGTTGGGGGTGGGGTGCCAAGAGGACCAGGTGTTTCCAGCAGCCTATTACCAAGTGTGCAGAAACGGACTCCCTGTTGAGCCTCTCGTTCTGGTGACTGGAGGGTCTCATTAGTCTGTGCACACTAATAGGTTTCTTTAGGGACAATGAGGTCCCTGGGGATGTGCAGGCTGGAGAGAACTGGAAAAGCTGATGAAGTTTTCCAGGTTTCATGAAGTGCAGTTTGAATTTATCCCTCCTTCCTGGTATAATCCCAGCTGCCTTCACAGCTTTCTTGGGTTCAGTTTTTTTTTTTTTCTTTTCTGGAAACCTGACAATAGGGCATTTTGACTTCATTGTTAAGAATGTGGACCCATAGAGAAATAAGTTACAGACAGACAAAAGTGAGTGCAGACAGAGAGCTGGGCAAGAATTCTCAACGCCTACAACAAGGAAGCAAACAGAATATGCTAACTTAGAAAGAAGATGGTCAGCAGTTTCCACACTGAACTACATCAAGGTGTCAGGGAGGCATGTAGACCTTCCACTGATAGACTCTGGCGTCCCTCTCAATCTGAGGCTCTTTCCCAGTGTACCCTATTTTCCTTTCCACCTGCCCCAGGAGGCTTTTAAGGAGCCACACCTTTTAAAGTGCTACTCTTTTTCCAAGATTCTGCTCTTTTTATAACTGATGTCAGGTTTCATCATCTTCACCCCTAAGAAGTCCCCTTCAAAACCCTACACTGAAAACCATTTAAGTTGGACAATAGGATATTGATATTGCTGCTTCATTTTCCACTGCTTTAATTAGAAAGCCATAAGCACTTGTGTTTACTTGAGATAACCTCTCCCTTCTCGGTTATAAGGTGAAACTCCATAATGTCTCTGGAGTGAGACATCTTCAGCTACCAGGTCATGTAAGGCTGAAACATGCTGGCACTTCCAGGGCACAACTAGTAAGGGTGGAGGTGTGTTGGTGTGCTGGTTGCTGCAGTGGTGTTGATAGGAATTTAAGGCTATTTAGCAAGCAGCACTGTGAGAATTCAAAAGACAAATAACTCTTGAATTGGCTCTGGGCAGCATCATGGTTCTGGGTCATCCAGTCATTCAAGGCATGACCTAGTCAGAGATGCAAGTATGTGTGATAAGCAGGAACATTAACTGGGAGGAAAACCAGTCTGGAGCTGGAAGTAAAGAAGTTGGAGGCCGAGCTTTGTTCTTCATCAGATACTCACTGGGCATCTTTCACATATCTGGCTATCTGAAGTTACTCTCCGTACTTGCTCTCATTTAATCCTAACCTGGAAACACTATTTGTAGGGGATGAGGTTGAGTTCTGAGAGACCAAAAGTCTACAGAGCTAAGTAAGGAGTGGGACTGGGATTTGAAGCTAGGGCCTCCCAAATCCAGAGTTCTACCTAGCAGGAGGTAATGTTCTTTTCTAATTCAGTGGGTTCAACATGGTTACTCCTTACTTCATGTAAGTAACATATGCTTGATTCTTTAGTTATCTGCCCAATATCTTAATGTCTCTTCTTTTTCTGCCATTTCTAGCAGGCTATCCATCCAAGGCGTTTCTTCCTTTAGAGGCAATATCCAAGATTGCCTGTGTAGAATTCCTGAGGCTGTGGAGAATTGATTATCACAGTACAGGACACACTTGAATACAAATGCTAGCGATTTCCACTGTCTGATAAATTAATAGTTATGGGTTTTCACCCACTATCATGTTTCTCCCCTATACCTCAAGTTGTTCTCTGTCCATGTTGATCTCCACATTGCTTAGAAGAAGGAAAAATATTTAATTTTGGTTAATTTCAGTTGAAGTCATTATTTCAATTTTATACTTGAATTAGGTCACTATTTTATCCTTCATGACCCCACCTTTGTACTCAGAGTGGCAGAGGATCAGGGCTCTGGTTGTTGGCACCTTTACATTCTGGTACCCACTAAGATATACAAAACTTATTGTGCGAAGGTATTATAACTGCACCATGCTGGCATCTACTGTAGCACCAGGTTCCTAACAGGCTTTTAGCCCTGTGATCCTTTCAACCTCTGCTGTATTGCTCCTGCATCAGGCCTATAATTTCCTTTAGGTTGGCTTTCTCTTTTCCCCAGAGAAACTTCCCCACACTCCTCTGGGGCACAGAGAAGATTTATTGCTCCCCACACCTTTCTGATTGGCCATTTAGGTCTTCTCTGATTCAGCACCAAGTGCAGCCATCTCTGCCCAACTGCTGCCCTGCTACAGTGGGTCAGGACATTCTATAAGGCTGACATTGTTGGAATCTAGTTGGGGTGTGAATCAGAGGTCTCTTGTCCTCTCAGGTTCTCACTCTTATTTGGGGTTCTACTGTTTTTATTTTTTTTTCATTTGAAACAAGTCTTAGGGGATAGGGATCATAAAAAGGACAAAGACCTCCACAGATATCATCATGGCCTCTTCTGTTTTGCTTCTCTCCTAACTCTTCTGTCTAACTTCAGTTCAGAGAATCTTTTAAAATCTCTTCTCATGGAAAAGGAAAAAGACATAAATTTATATATATGTACACATAAGATAGCTAAAATGACTATACTACTAAATGTATTAGTTATTGAAAAAGAACAGTTAATACTCATATGATTAGATCAATTTTACATGTCTATATCTGTTAATCTAAACAACCCTTCTGAAGATAATGATATGTAATAATGCAACCATTGCCAAATTCCTATCATCTTGTTTTGTAAACCTATAATATTATTGTATTGGATTTGTTGTTGTGGTTCGTTTGTCTCTTTTGCTTTTTGTCTTTCTTTTCTGTGTCTTTTTTCTCTTAAATAAAAAAAAAATGAAATAAAATAAAATCTCTTCTCATGGATCAGAAAGAATGTAGGTTCTGCAACTTCTTTTTCAGGGGTATGGCTAGTACCGACCTCCCCTCTGGACAATGATGGCCCAGTGAGTGCCAGGGGAAGGCATTCTGGCTCCAAGACTCTAGATACTATATGATGTTGCTACTTTAATACACAAATAATTAGTTCTTCTTTCTTTAGTTTTGGGCTAAGGCTACTACTTTTGCAGTGTCCTACAAATTGGGATGAAAAGAGTGACATAGTTTCCACTGAAACCCTAGGTTTGCTCATTTTCTACCTTCCCTCCTTTCTTCATGAATACATGGGCACCTTGTCCTAAGTTGTGGAGCCTCTTCTCCATCCACGTTAGATTTATAATCACTTGTCTAATCTAGTAAAAAATCATTGTTGCCCCAAAGTGAACCATTGAAGTTGTATGTGTATGTGGTGTGTGTGTGTCTGTACAGTGGGGAATTTCACACAGATAGAATTATGAATGTATAGGCTCTATTCTTGGGATCCACAAGAATTGTCTCTTTCATGAGTATTATATACTACATAATATGATGAAAACATTATGGGAGCTTAATAATTCAAATGAAAGTTGACAGCTTTGTTCTTTTTTAAAGTAAACATTATGAACTAAAGCAGTTTGTTGAAATCTTTTCCTTGCACCTATTAGAGTTTGTAGTAGGCAAGTGCAAGTAATAATGGTTATGTGACACTTGTTTTATACAACATCCTCTTCTAGTTTCTCTCTAGGCACGCAATAAAATTCTATTTTCTCTGTAAGATATGAAATAGGGAAAATGCTGGTGACATTTTCCAATATGGTATAACAACTGGTGAGTTTGGGAAGTGATGATGTAATTAAATTAGGTAAAACTGCTGAAATTCTTATTTTCATCTGTGGAATTCTGCCAACATTTTGTTTTCTGTGATTCTGCAAAAATACTGTGAAACAAAATGGACTTTCCCACCAATTAGAGAAATTTATATTTATGTTTATCTGGTTGTTACCATACACAAAATATTTTCTCTTGGTTTGTGACTAGAAGAAAGTCAGAAGAGACTTCATTCTTCCTTGGAGTTGTTGAAAAAGTCCTTGGATTGTAGGGAAATGTGAGTGGTAAGTACACAGTCTGTAGGAAATCAGGTATAGAGGATGCTCATAAAAAGTGAAAGATCTAGTTGTTAGTAGCGGAGAGATTGAGCCCACATGGCAACAGTGGAAATAAAGTAGCAAGACTGATGTTGCTTCTGATACTCCCCACATCCTTCAAGATATGGGTTTATCTGACCACTGAGAAAATCCATAAATATAAGGAACATTTAGTTCTGGCCTTCACCTCTTAGTACAGGTTTCACTTCCCCATTTTCCACTCAGGCCAACTCCCAAACACCTCCAAAGCCCTTAAAAATCTTCTTTGTCTTAATGTAACCAATTCTTTCCTCCCAAGTACCCACCACTGAATTAAAGCTCTGGCTAAGCCAGACCATTTTTTTTTTTCTTGTCTCTTCAAGAAAAGAACATCTTCAACCATTCTGTTCTCCTTGATCCCACTTCTGAAATTGGGTCTCTTTGATAATACTCTCAGGACACAGATGGAAAGGAAAAACCACTGGGGACAGTTAAAATCTAGCCTGTTCTTCCTGGTGCTGTCAGTTCTGCTGCTGTAGGCATGGAGATAAGAGAGGGTCCAAATTTTCCTAAAGCCTTTTGCTGGAGAAACAGTGCGTTCACCAAGGAATAGTATCATCTGCTGAATCAAAATGTAGGTCCCCCAAGGGACTTCACAGAAAGAATGTCCAAAACTGGTAAAGGACCAGGTTAAAAAGACTGGGTGATTTGGAGGGAGATATTGAGAGGAAATTGTATGTTCATCTGATTATAAAATATATGTTTCAGTCACATTGAAATTCATGTCTAGTCAGTGCCCAGATATATATAGGAGGTCTTAAACTGGGATGAAATCCCTGAAATTGTCATAAAGTTTGCATATACATATACATATGTGTATTTAAGCATTTTCCAGAAAAAAAAAGAGTCCACATCTCCCACTGAATTCTCTTTGGAGTTTGCAACACCATCTTTACCCACTGCCACCAAAGTTAAAAATCAGTGACTTATAGGAATCTAATCATGGATGGTGTTTAGTTCATTTTCACTCCCCATTTATTTTTTCTGATATAAAAATTGAGTCTGATTAATATAAAACATTTCACAATTATTGAAGTGCTCTATGTCCTTTCTCTCTGAGACATCTCCCAGATGGATTTTAGAAAATGCATTCTGATGACACAAAGTAGGGCTGTTGGTGATGGAATCCTGTGTGTGTCAGGACTGATGAAGAGGTGGCAGCACATGCCTATCTTCTGGTTTATCTTCATTTCTCACTTGGAACCCAAAGATAGAACTTTGTTGTTCAGAATCCTAAGTCCCTCCATTTCAGAGGGAACTGGTGAGATTACCTCTTAGAAGACTCTGGCAAAGTCCTACAAATGACTTCACTGTGATGATTGTCATAGCCCAACCTTTCCTGAACACATGTTCATTTCTTTTACTTTACTACTGAAGCAGAATAATGATGTATATAATTCCAGATGATTATGGCTTGCAAAACCCCACTTGTTCAACACAAATATTGAAAAAATAAATCAGTTTGACACCTGGCACTTTTCACCACAGCTAGGTCCCTCCTCCCCAGTCTAATGTTTCCATTCAATGAGTGAAGTTGATGTCTGAAGAACAGAGTGAGAAAAACTGTAGAAGTTCAATTTCTACATACAATTTCTGTGTAGTGAGGTAGGAAGCATTTTGTTCCTTCAGTAAATAAATCAGAAATTAAACCTTCAGAAAGAATTTGACTGCAAGGGCAGAGATAAGGGGAAAAATTAAGGGTGACTCTCAGGCTTCTGATTTGGTGATTGGGCCACAGAAAAAGAAGAGCTTTGGGTAAAAATAAATGAGGCCCATTTTGTATATGCATGTTGAACTTGGTGTGCAGTTCAATATGAGGCTGTGGAGTGCAAAGGAGAGTGTTTATTTGGAGATATATTTTGGGAGTCATCAGTGTGCTTATATCTTGGAAATTAAAGAAGAGAATTTCTAAAAAGCAGAGTAGACAATAACGACAAAATATCTCGGGAAATAAAGTAAGAGAGAATAATGAGTAAGCCATTCATAACGTTGAGGCAAGCAGTTTCTGTGGATTTGAAGGGGTGGAAGTGAAATTATACTTGATGGAGGATTGGATGGATAGCAAAGAATTGGCAGAAGACTGGATAAAAAGAGGAATAATATAGATTGATGGCTTCAGGGAGCATGCAGGATGATGAGAGTCTTGCTTATAATTTTCTAAGTTTGAAGAGATTTTAACATAATAAACCAGAAGGGAGGATATCTCTCCTGAAGAAACAGGAAAACATACGATTACTTAATGGAACACTTCCTGATGGAGATAGAAGAATAAACTCAAGAGCACTGTGATGTTTTGACCTTGTACATCCACCCCTCAAGGAAAGGATTACATGGTGAAAATAAACTTATGAATGGGGTTGGGGAGCTGGGGAAGTCAATTTCTGGTCATCTCAATTTTATCAATTAGAGTAGGTGTATTTAGGGTGGGTGAGGGAGTCTGAGAAGAGAGGTGATTGTCTGGGTCCACTGTGGACAAGACAGGAGAAGAGAAACTGACCAGGAACAAGGATGGCTAGAAGAACGGAAGCCCAGAAGAGATAAAAGTCCTAAATGTGTGATAGCACCATTCCACTCAGCTGTGTGGATTCTCTAACATTTGGCTACCAGTGTGTGACTCTGGAGAAGGTGTATATGTTTGGTCAGGGATTTAAAAGACAGGGGTAATAGAGAACAAAAGGATGAGGAAGCTGGGTTTTCTAGGTACAGAGTAGTTGGGGTGATAAATGATAAGATCTGGACAAGAAAGGGAAGAAAATGAAGTGGGAAAGGACTTCTATAAAATAGAAGACTAAGGTAAAATGTAGTTCAAAAGTGGCTAAAGAGCTTAAAATCAAAGAAGAGGTAGGGTCAGAATAGGGCTGGAAACGTGTGGAATGAAAACTAAACTGTCTAACTGTATTTCCACAGAGTACTGTAAATTTTAAAAATTCCTTATAAGTATGTATATGTCATTTTCTTGTTATTAGAACAAAAATACCTGATACCTACAATTTAAGGATGAGAGGTTTATTTAGACTTACTGTTTCAGAGGCTCAGTCCATCACTGACTGGTTGCAAGGCAGAAACAGCAAGGGGAAGGGTATGGTGAAGAAAAATTGTTCAACTCATGGCAGCCAGGAAGCACGGAGACAAGGGAGAAGTCGAAGACAAGAATATAACCTTCCAGGTCCTGGCCCTAGTGACCAACTCTTTGATCAGGTCTTGCCTCCTGACAGCACATTCAGCTATGAACTCATCAATAGATTCATCAACTGATGGGTATAGTATCCCCATGATCCAGCTTCCCAAAGCCCTACCTCTGAAGGCTATTGGAGGGACATTTTAGATCTAAGTCATAACAAAGTAAAAATATAAATGTTTTATTTTTTCTTTGAATCTGAATGATAAGTTCAATCTCTTTTCACCAAAATAGAAAAATGTGGATCAGGTCTCTCTCCCTCTCTCTCTCTCTGTCTCTGTGTGTGTGTGTGTGTGTGTGTGTGTGTGTGTGTGTGTGTGTATGTGTGTGTATCAGATTTTACAAGAATAGTTTATCTCGTACCTTGACAATTTATATTTATAATAATATTGTTACTATTATTTAAACACAAGCTCTTATATTTAAGAAGAAGCCAGTGTTTTCTATTCCAGCAACTGCTATAAGCATAGGCAAGACTTTAATACATCTGCTTTCTCAGGTTTTGTCCTTTTCCCTAAATTTAAGTTGATTATAGGAAAAATGTAACCTATAAAACTCAAGAGGACAGATCACATCAATAAAATCCACATGACAAATGACTAATGGTAGCAAAGTGGACCCGTGGGATGATGGGGAATGTCAGAGAGGCTCTGCTCACCATTGTGACCTAGATTGGAAGCCAAGCCTAAAACTCACTCAGATACAAAAGGATTAGATGCTCATTACACATAAATGAAGTGCAGGTCACCTTTATTCCATCTAAGATTGGTTCAGATGTACCTCTGGGAGAGATATTAAGAATTAAGATTTTGCATACTTTGAGTACAGTTCAATATAAAAACAAATATTCTGTCAGTTTGCTAAAGCATGTGTTTAGAAAGTGTACAATTAAGTAAAATGTAAACAGAAGTACAAGTAATGGAGAAGAGAATTTTCAGAGGAAAAAAAGATTTTTATTAGTCAGTAGGAGCAGGCTGCTTCTCAAGAATCTTGTTCAATTGTATTATAACTGGAGAAAATAAAGATTAAGCTAAAACTCGTGAAGTGGCCTTCAGAGTCTAAGAGAAAAATAACAGAAACAAAATAGGGCTAAAATTTATTATTAGGTTTCCAAATACAGGGTGCTCAAACAAATTGCTAAGAAGATTCTTGTCCCTTTATCAAATATATTCCTGCAAGATTAAAGCAGGAATATTGTCTGGTCCATTGGAAGTGCTTAAAGAACATGTCTGCTGTCATCTCCTTCCCTTTTGTAGAAACTGTGTTCCTGGTGGCCACATCTCATGACATTAGTGTCGTCATTTAATTCCCATGCTCTTTGTTCATGCTCATCATACCACCTGTTAATGGCAATTTGCTTTTCTATGTAGATGCTTCTAAAAAAAAAAGCAATTCCCTGGCATACTGACATGAATAGTTTGATTAGCAGTTTTGTCTTTCCTTGTAATTTATTAAGTAACATTGTAGTTTGTCTAGTAGTCTCTTTTGAGGTGGAAAATTAGGACAAATTGCTACCCATGCTCCTGGGATTTGGGAAGGAAAATACAAACTTCTTACATAAGATGACTAAGTCTGGATTATACAAAAGCTTTGACACTCAGAGAAGTCCCACTTTGGCTGCTGCTAACCCCTCTCTGACATTTTTTCTGTTTTAACAAGTGCCATATATAAATTCCCAAATCATATGTTGCTACCCCTTACTATAGTTTCAGAGAAGAATTGCACTTGTTTGTAACTCCAAGACCTTCAACCTGAATGAAGGGCCTTAGACAATGGGACTTAAACTTCAAGTTCCAGAATTCTTGTGAAAATGCATATTCCAAGCTTTCCTTAGAGATCCTGCCTCAGTAGATCTGTGTAGAACCAAAAACCTGCATTTTTAGCACAATTGAACAGGTACACAGAACGGATAGACCGTATTTTGAGTGCTTTAGATTGGATTGCTAGCTCATTTATGACTTGGGATCTGAGAGCCATGATTTTCTCCTTGACCAGAGTAAATGTTGATGTACTCAGAGGAAGGGACATGCAGGAAGACGAAGCCAGCGTGAAATAGCAAAAGAGATAATGACAAAGCCCTAGAAAGAGCTGGAAAATGTTATATAGAAATGTAAGCTAAGGGACTGGGTCTGAACATTGGGTGAGACAATTTAGTCTGTCTGACAAGTTGAAAGCATCACTTGTTTGCACAGAAGTGGATTTAAGATTTAAAGGGATGTTTAATTTGGCAAAGGGCAGAGACTCCCTCAAGCTGTCTCAAGTCATGGTGACAGCATATTGTGTATGTGTAAATGTGTATGTGGCAGTTGGGAGTCTTTCTTTTGTCTTAGGCCAAGAACATTGAAATGTATCATCTGTATCGAGAATTGGTGATCTGATCCAGAGAATCAAATTAGAAGAACTAGGACGAGTACACAGAGTCTGGCTGAGTTTCTCTGTATTTTAAAGATGCCAAAACAGGGAGAGAAAGGATGTGTGATTCACCGAAAGTTGAACTGCCTCTTGGAACAAGACCTGGGACTAAAAGTAGGTCTCCTGACATCGGTGCAAGGTACCTGCTACCTGCTCCTAAACCACAACATCCCCCAGTGCCTTCTGAATCAGCAAGAAACATATTAGATGTGTTGGTTTGATAACTGATCGATCTTTATTTTTTTAAATCATGTATGGAACAGACACTACTGGCTACTTTGCATTTCAGTTTTATCCATTTAAATACATAATTCCTCACTACCTTATACGACCCATTCTCTCTCTCTCTCTCTCTCTCTCTCTCTCTCTCTCTCTCTCTGCGTGTGTGTGTGTGTGTGTGTGTGTGTGTGTGTGTGTCTGTCTGTCTGTCTGTCTACCTGTGTCTGGCTGGTTGTTCTTACCAGTGATCCTTGAAGGTACCATTCCTCCTAAACTAAGTACAATTGCCATCTGGATGCCATCTAGTGGCTTGATAGCAATAAAATTTCCTGCACAAACTTTATATGTAGGCAAGGGGAATTAGAAAGTTTTTATAACCTGAAAGATAAATTTCAGGATCATCATGTTCAGCACCTTCATTCTACATGTGAGGAAGCTGAGGTTCCAGAGGGTGAAGCAACTTGCTGAAGGTCTTGCAGAAGCCCGAGAGCTGAGAGAGGCCCCTGTTCACACTGAGTACATGGGGCCATTGCCTTGCTTCGCCCCCTTGAAGAATATGTGTTCCTGGAAGTCTCTGAACTATAGAGTGGTTAACCCAGCACCACACACACGCACAGTAGTGCGCATGCATATGTGTCCCGTGAGTGTGTCCTGAGTGACAAGACTCCTGTTGTGTCTCTGGCCTCCATGTTTCTCTCCATGGTATCCCCAGACTAAAGCAATTCTCCACACAAAGGAAGCTCTTGTCAATGTGATGTTGGTGACTGATGGATGCCTGCTTTGATCAAAGTCTACTGAATAGTGTGCTGTGGCTTCTAGTGGGTGGGGGGTGCTTTCTGCCTTGTCATCAGCCACACACATCTGCACCCTTGCTGGCTGAACGTCTCTTGCCTAGGACAATTTTGTATTCTGAGTGAATTTCCTGACAGGCAGAAAATCTATGTGTCCCCTTTCATAAATGGAATGAGAACACACAGGGCCTTATTCCTTCTATTTTTAACATGTGTCAGTGTCAGGCAGCCACAGAGGGTGCTTGCGACAGAGCTCAGAAAGTTTAAGGGCAGTAGCAGAATGGCTTTGTGGGGCTGTGAATGAGTGAGGACTTTGGGGGCTGCAGATGGCATGGGTATCAGGGTGACAGATTGTGGGCGGCAGTACTCTTTGTATTCCAAAAAGGCTGATGATTTTCTTTTCTTTTCTTTCTCTTTATTTTTTTGTGTTCTTTCCTTTTTCCCTTCTCCCCTCCCAACCCCTCCCCTCCTGTTCCCTCCCCAACTCCTTCCTCACCTCTCCTCTCCTATCCTTTTCTCTCCTCTTTTTTTTTTTCACCGAAGTCCTCCGAAAGAAAATGAAGGCAGGCACAGTGACAGGCCAGCTTCCTTATCCTGGAGTAGACTGTTGGGTTTTCAAAGGGGACTGGATTATGAAGTTCCTGGAATTGTACAAAGTTGTACAAATTTTGTGTCTCTGTATGCTTTTCAGAACAGAAGGTCTCTTTATCAGGAGCTGCATATAACTCTATCTTCCAAGGTAAGATTTTGCAGTCTTTCTTCCTCCCCAGGATGCTTTGATTCAGGAAAAGGGGTACAGATTTTCTCTTTTGAAGTCCTAAGTTGGCAAATATTCCAGCTTATTTTTCAAGAAGAAGCTGGAAATTTGTAGTTTGTGCAAAACTTTCTGATTTCAGAGATTACAAGATCACTGCAAGTCAAACAAAACACATCAGTATCGCAGTTTTGTCCCAAGGACTGCTGTTTTGTCCTAAAGGCCACCATTTTGCTGCCCTGCCCTAAAGGCTTAGGCTTAAGGAAACCAAAGCAGGCAAGACATCATATTTGCAATTTTTGGACATATAAATCTCTCCCCAGTGCAATAAACACAAAATTGTCTACCTATTTGAACTGGAAAGGACTCCAAGTCGCCGATAAGATAAAGATTTAAATCTTTATTTACTGAATTCTTTGCAATCACGTCTCATGTACATTTCTGCTACTTTTCAAAACCGTTATCTAACCCTTTAATGCTTCATCAAAATGGTTTCCAACACTATTGGGACTCTAAGGTCCATCAGAACCACGTAGGAAATTTGAAAACTCAGATTGCCGAGTCCCCATCGCAGTTCGAAATTTGATATATCTGAGCTGGGGACTCAAACACTATAGGTCTTTCATTTTCTTGGGCAACAGTGATGAACCAGGCACCATGCTTTAAGAATCACTGCTCTGACTAGTACATTTTGTGGGCTTGCATTACCTGAGAGCTTGTTAGAAATGCTGAAACTGTTGAATCAGAATTTGTATTACAAGAATTCTCAGATGATTTGTATGACATTAAAATCTGAGAAGTCCTATTCTAGTTTAATTGTCCTTAACCCTGGTTGCACCTTACAATTATCAAGCAAGTCTTCAAATTTCATACAGGTCCAGGATCCATCCCTAAAGATTCCAATTTAATTGAGCTGGAGCAGAGTCAAGATCTGTATCTGTTGTTTTAAAAGCTCTCCCGGTAATCTTAACATGCAGAAAGTTGGAGAGTGACTACTCTAGTCACACAGAATAATTACCACTCTCAAACTATAATGCAACTGCTCTCCTTGTTGTTACTCTGCAAACTTCTACTCATTCTCCAAAACTTAGGATACCAAAGTTACTCTAGGAAAATGTTCCTGGAGTTTTCTCTTCCCCTCTTTGGAGTGCACTCTGAATGCATTCTGTTGAAACATAGACTATATTGAATTATAATCATGCATTTTCATATTTTTTCATCTCACTAGGGAAAACTAGGCTGTGAATACTTTTGTGATAGGAAATCTAGCTTACTTCATTTTTTAACTGCAGAGCTGATTCTTTATAAATAATTGTGATGAGTTGAATAAATAAATGAGTTTAGACAAGCTTTGAGAATCAAATAAGTATCCATCAGGTATCCTCAGTCCTCCAATTATTCCCACCCCAAATAGCTCATAAGCCCTCCACCTCTTTACAGTCCACCCAAAGAAAACAAAGCAAACAAGAAATAACAAACAAATAAACAAGCAAACAAAAACCCAAACCACCCCAGACATGTGAATGTGTGCATAAAAGGACATGTTCTGCTGCTTCAGAAGGACAGATGATTATGAAAAGACAGCAGGATTCCTGTGAAGAGGCATTTTTGTTGATTATGTTCCCTGCTATAGTTTCAGCACTCAGAACAGTGTCTGTTCTAGACACTGTTAGAAAGGGCAAGACTGAATGAATGGATATTGAAAAAATGGATTGTAAGACATTTTTCTCCTCCCTTCTCATTTATGATTTATACCAGTGACATTGGTCTCTGTTTTTGAATGTGTAATTTAGATATAAGCAACCAGGATCCATTTTTCTTTTTTAATTTAATTTAATTTAATAATTAATTTTATTGGAACATTTTAGATATACATAATGATAACATTCATCATGTGGAATTTGTACCTGTACAAGATATACCTTGATTCTTTTTTCCCATTTCCCTCCCCCTCTCTTCAACCCCTCTTCCCCTCTTTATTGACAAAAGTTTTGTTTCCATTTTTTACCATCTATTCTCTTCTATCCTTTTCCCTTCCTTCCCTCCTACTTTGTTCTTCTTCCCATTTGAACAGTTTCTTCCTATTTTGCAAGATCTTTCACACATTTGGTCCTTATTCACACTTTTGGTTTTTTACACCAGAGAAACCTTGTGATACTTGAACATTTATGCTCAATTTATCTCATTTAAGAGAATGGTCTCAAGGTTCATCCATTTACCTGGAAATGTCTCAACTTTATCTTTCTTTTTGGATAAGCAGTATAAAAAAAAACCCATGTCTTCTTTATCCATTCATTGGTTGATAGGCATTTGTTCCCAAGATTCAGCTATTACAGATTGTACACATGGGTATGCATATATCGCTGTGGTATAACGTTTTTAATTCTTTCAGGAAGAGACCAAGAAGCAGAATCACTAAGTCAAATGAAATCAGTAGTTTTAATTTTTTAATGAATCCACACTCATTTCTACAGTGGTTGCACCACTCTACACTCCCATCAACAGTGGAGAAGGATTTTTTTTCTCCCACACTCTCCCCAGTATTTGTCATTGGTTGATTTCTTGATAATTGCATTCTTTCTGGAGTGAGATGGAATCTCAGTGTTGTTTTATTTTGCAGCTCTTGAATAAACATGTTGAACACTTTTTCATATATTTATTTGCCATTTGCACTTAATCTGAGAAATGTCTATTCATTTCGGATGCCCATTTTTGGATAGGGTTTTTAAGTTTGGGGTGGCATAACTTTTTTTAGTTGTTTGCATAGTCTAGATATTAATCCTTTATCTGAGAAATAGCTGGAAAATTTTTTTCATACACTGTGGGTGGTCTCTTCATTCTGTTGGTTGTTTCTTTTGCTATGCAAAATCTTTTTAACAAGATGAGATCCCAGTTGTTGATTCTTTGTGATATTTCCTGTGTGATTTGCGGTTTTTTTGTTTGTTTGTTTGTTTGTTTTCATTTGTTTTTTTGAGATAAGGCCTCACTATGTAATTAAGGCTGGTCTTGAACTCGTATGGTCCAGGCTGGGCTTGACCTCACAGTGATACTTCTGCCTCAGCCTCCAGAGTGCTGTGATTATAGGCGTGGGCACACCAGGCCTGGCTATGATCAGGGTTTTTATATAAAGTCTTTCCCTACACCTATGTCTTCAAGAGATCTGCCTATTCTATCTTCCAGCAGATTTGGTGTTTCTGTTTCAATATTTAGATCTTTGATCTGTTTTGATTTCAGTTTAGTGCATGTCTAGTTTTAATCTTCAACATGTGGAAAATCAGTTTTTCCAGCACCATTTATTAAGGACACTATCTTTCTTTCTGTGAGGATGTTTGGTCCCTTTGTCAAAGACAAGGTGGCTAAGTGTGTCTGAAGTTGTTTCTGTATCTTCTTGTCTGTTCTATTGATCCTAGGGCCTGGCTGTTTTTCCATTGTTGTTGTTTGTTTGTTTTTTGTTTTTGGCCAGTACCATGTTGTTTTTATCACTGTAGCTTTGTAGAATAATTTCAAGTTAGGGATTGTGGGACTGTGATGCCCTCTGTCTTGCCTTTGTTGCCCAGAATTGCTTTTGCTATTGTAAGTCTCTTCTGATTTTAAATGAATTTTAAGATTATTTTTTCTAATTCTGTGAGGTATGTTGTTGGTATTTTGATTGAGATAGCATTAAATCTTTGCAACAGTTTTGGAAGTATGGCCATTTCCACTATATTGGTTCTTCCTACCCCAGAACAAGGGATGTCTTTCCATTTTCTGATATGCTCTTTAATTTCCTTTTTCTGAGTACTGTAATTTTCAGTGTAAAAGGTCTTTTACTTGTACTTTATTAGGCTGATTCCTAATCTTTTTCTGCTAACCAGGGATCCATTTTAAATGTGTTCTGTCTTTGGAGATATACTGACTCTCACCACAGTATTTACAGGTAAAGTGTGACTCAAGACATATCCTAAGTGTTTCTTAGAGATGTGATAATTTTTAGACTGATTGAATATAACAGTCTGAAAGCTTTTTTCACTATTCATACTCGGTCTCCCCCACACACTGTCCAAGTTATAGTAAGTCATTATTCATTTAGTACCACTTAGATCTGGTAAACAAGGACTTCACTCTGCATTCTGTCCTTAAGAACTCAGAAGCACCTCTGCCAAGTGGGCTGAATCAGCACTGAATTTGGTGACCTCTTAATGACTGCTTCTCTTACTGAATCATTGACAGAAATGACAGAATTTTAGAGGTAGAAGGGATCCTAGAGAACATCTGGTTTAATCCTATGAATCTGATGGATGAGGAGCCTGAGATTCAGAGCCCAAAGTAGCAGAGCTCATTACTTGGTGAATAATAGCATCAGCTGATGCCCTAGCTTTTGATCGCCTGCATTTTCTGTTTACTTTATTAGTAGCACTGGTATTTGCCTTATTCTGGGTCTAAATTATTTATTGTAGGAATGACAAGTCATTCTCTGCTCCTTGTGACAAGAAGGGACTATAAAAGAACCTTGTGGTGTCTTAAAAATCAGTCCCCTCTGGTAAAAAGTGAGGCTAGAAGAGCATTGGTCTCAGCCTAAAAGAACAGATAATGATTATTTATTTAGCTATTCAACTGAAAGTATTAGCCTCCATGTAAGTTTTTTGAAAAACTAAACCTGTCCAGGGATATAGCTCAGCAGTACAGTGCCTCCCTGCAGAGCGCAAGGTTTTGAGTTCGATCTCTGGTACCAAAAAACCCACAGAAACCAAACCAAACCAAACCAAAACAAAACAAACTAACCAAAATAAATAAATTTATAAATAAATACTTTTTCCAGATTTGTAACTTCACAAAGACATAAAGCTAAAACAACCTGTGTCTGAATTAAGATGATTTAGGCACTATTCCCCACGAGTATACTTTACATTAGTAGAGTATCCTCTCCCTGCTAATTCAGTGTCTCTGTCCTGGCTGATCCCTATGCAGTCATACCCTATGTGTTTCTCTGAATCCATTTAAATTTGTTCTACTTTCCAAATATTCTCTATTCTACCTGTTTTGCCTGAAATAGTATCTTCTTTTACTTCTTTAACATTTGTTAGAAGCTTTGGTAGTTATATATTTATTTTATTGTGTATTACGAAAATGTTTCATCAGCATATTAGACTTATGGTTTTGCATTGTTTTTACAAGGCAGTTTAATTGAAGTTGTAGCAATTAATTATTGCTGTGAAACAAACTACCCCAAAACTTTATGGTTTAATATAACAATACTAGTTTGAGCTCATGATTCCTTAGGGCAATCATTCTGGCCAAGTTCAGTTGGGTGGATCTTTTGGTGTTAGCTGGGCTCCTTTATGTGTCTTCAGGTGAGCTGCAAGTTAGCTAAGTGGTTTGTCATTTGGCATTTGGCTATCAGTAGGATCCCCTCCGTACTTCTTCACAATTTCCTTCATCCTGCCTCAGATTTGCTGGGCTTTTCCTATTACAGGACCAAAGAGACACAGTAGAAACATGTAAGGCTCTTCAGGCCACTCAGCCCTGATAGCATCGCATCTGCTGCATACAGTTGGCCTAAGCAAGTCACAAGACCATTTCCTCTTACATTATTGGAACTACAGTCCCATTAGTAGGATAATGGGCATGGGTATGGGAAGAGGAGAAAGGTGGGGCACATATGATAATTGATCAAATGTATGAATTCATTGAAAGAAAAAAATGTAAGTAGTAAGAGAATATGGTAAACAGTGTAAAGTTGTTACCCAAATGGGAGAATACAGATCTATATAATTCATTTGTTGCTTTCTCATTTACTGCCTTGTAATGATTCTGGTGTGACCACCGAGTAGCACCAGCCTGGTGCTCAGTGTAAGTCAGCAGTTTCCTAGGTCTTGATCATTACTACTTGGATTTCCAGTATTATATCCACTAAATTCCTGCTTGAGATCTTGGGATCGAAGTTGTGAGAGAATGTGTTAGGATTCAGGAAGATACTGGACACCTCACCACATGTCTTCCTCTGTATCTTCAGGGAGTAGATGTCCTTGAGGTAGAACCAGGGTTCCTCCCAATGTATATGGACGATGGAGTTGCTGTGCTGCCAGTGCTTTAGTTTGGAGGAGGTGTTTGACATTTTGATCCGGTTATTCTGGTTTAACTATTGAGACAGCTATTTTTAATCCAGGAATTATTTTGCTGTAGTTTAAATGACAATTAAAATTTTAGTTTAAGAAAAAATTCAAAATGATGCAGGGATGGACACGTTTGCCCCTATTCCTGGCACAGAGGTTCCATGAGGTGCGAGGGGGATCAAATCATACCAAGGGAGGTCAACAGCGAGCCAGGACGCTAACTTGGGCTCCAGGCTGAAAGGCTAAAATTAAGTTCAAATACATTAGAAATATAGTTCCCATTAACTCGAGTTTCCACAAGCAACTACTTATATAACTGGAAAAGTACAAATTGACCCACTCTTGCTGAAGGAGGCAGCATAATCAAGTTGAAAGAAAAATGAAAGGAAGCAAGGGAGGGAGAGAGGGGGGAGGGAAAGGAAGGAATTAGTATATTGGAAAGAAAAGGAAATTTCCCTATAAGGAAGACCCTGCCCTGTCAAACACTTTTAAAACAGAGAGCAAAAATTAACCTGGTGCAATGAGCATACACAACGATCCTGAGAACACCCTGCATACAGTCTTTTTATGACAGTAATAACACCCAAAGGCTGAGACTCTTTACTATTTGGTTTACAACTGCCTTAACCAAATACTGTAAACTGGGTGGCTTAGGACAACAAAAATATGTTCTCTCACAGTTCTGAAAGTTGGAGGTCTAGATCACAATTGGCAGATCAGTGCTGCCTCTGAAACTGGTTGGGGAATAAGCCCTCCTAACCTCTTGCACCTTCTGATAGTCCCAGATGTCCTTTGGTCTGTGACAATATCACACCAAACCCCTGTGCTCACAAGGTACCTCCCTGGGTTACTGCATAGTCTCCCCCTGTGCATGCCTGTCTGGATCCAAATTTCTCCTTTTCATAAAAACACCAGTTAGATTAGGGCTTGACTTGATGTCCTAATTTGATTTGATTGCCTCTATAGAGACCTCATCTGTAAATAATCACTTTCTAAGGTACTAGAAGTTAGGACTTATGCATATCTTTTTGGAGTGACATAATTCAATACATAACACATGCCATGATGTACCTGAAATAATTATTTCATTATCTAAATTGTAAACCTGAAGGGCCAGGGATTTAGCTCAGTGGCTCAAGCATTTGCCTGGTAAGCACAAGGTCATGAGTTCGATCCCTGGTACAAAAAAAAATTGTAAACCTTTTAATATGTCTCTCAATAAGTCATACAGTTAAAAAATGACAAAAAAATAGGGAAAACAGAATTATCAAAAATCAGGAAGTTTCACTATCAGAAAATATTAAAAAGATGTACTTTAAATATATTTTAAACAGTTGTGTCCATATATACATGTTATTACATTATTGTTATTTATAAATACTAGTGTCCTAGTAATTGTCTAAACATGAGAGATAAACAGAAAAATGATTGCATTTCCAAAGACATTAAATAGTTTTTGTGATTAGTGTGCCTTATAAATGCTTCAGCTTTAAAATCCACACATATCTGGAACCCCACCTGGACTTATTCTAGGATGCTACAGTATCTTCTGACACAGTGTTAAAGTAGGCATATGTCCTTAATAAATAGTAAAATTTTGAGAGAGAAATATCTGCTAGCTCTTTGCTTTCTTCTTGCATAAACACATCCTGTACTGTGGAGAATATCCTGGTGTCTCTGGTTTCTTTGCTTTGCTTTTCTTTCTTTGTGTCTATCTCTCAGGTGCTGCAGGGCAAATGACAGCCTGGAAGCCAATCCAACAAGCCATATAAATCCATCCTCCTTAGAAGGAGAAGTGGGAGAAGTGGCATTAATATTTTGCCAATTGCTGCACTTAAATAATTTTTGACTGTGTTACATTTTTAATATAAAGCAAGTGATATGTTCTTTTATTAATAGAAGCCAGTTACTTCCTGAAGCCATTAAATAAATGTTGAATCAAAACTTTAAAATATCCATTGACTGGCTTCCAAGTTATTAACCTCCTGAATGCACCCACATGTGTCTGAAAGTCTTGGGAAAAAGCGCTTTTGTAACAAAAAAAAAATAGCATTGATGAAGGATGGCAAGGTTGAACAGTTTGGAATTCAATGTGAAAAGAACATAACTGAGAAAAGTTGTGGGGAAAAAAATCAACAAAACCATTAGAGGTGTGGAGAGTACCTGGATGTGAGCATCAATTCCAAATTCCAGGATATGTTAGATTTAAGCTGAAGATTGTACTTAGAATCCAAAGGGAAGTATAATTGCAAGTGCCAATTTAGCCTATGGAAATGGGTTTAAAATGAAGCCATGGCTTCCATGGATCCCATGTTAGTCTTACTTTATATGAACTCAAAATTTCCCAATAAAATTTCTAAGAAAATTCACAAAAAGGATGCTAGAAAATAAAGAGGCCAACTAGAGGGGATTTCCACTAATAGAAATACTGACCAATATACTGAGCACCAATATCTGCCCCTAGAAATGTAGTAAAGAAACTTCACTATTCCTTGTCCTCTGTCCTCCTAAATCTAGGATGTCATTGCTAGAAAAAGAGATAAGTAGCACTTGCTGCAGGGATCAGTTTTCTGTGATAGATTGGGTTGTACAATTCATCCCACACCAGCCCCATAATTTTTCTCTTGTATTATTTTTGTAAATTAAAATTTCAAGTATGCAACATATTCAGAAGTAAAAGGTTATGATCTGGGTTTTCCTCCCATCCCTGTTGAATATTAAACCCAGAACAGACATTGTAGAATGGGGAAGAGAAGCAAAAGACCCCAGAGAGCGGTGCTGCCGCAATGAGGAAGGTGGCCATATTCAGATGCCACCCTGGAGCAGGGGCAAAGGCGGATTTTTGCTCCATTTCTCCACACTCTAAGCAGGAATTTCATCTCATTTCTATAACCCCTTGGTAGCTTAATGCCCTTGACACATGGAAATAGGATTCTCAGGTGTTATTTATATTTTTGGTGATTATGAGAAGCTCTGCAATAACTGTAAAAGGTCTGGGAGCTGAGGTGATGTTCTCCATACCCCCACGTGCTGATGCTAAAGGCACAGTGGTTTGAAGACATGTAGCTTCAGAGTGGCTTTACCTTATTCCCTTTCTTTCTGGATAATAACTAGTGCTCCTAAAAAAATTGTCCCCAGTTGTTGGATTCATCCAGTGTCCCATAAACAAGTGAGGAATGAAGCTTTCCACAGTTTGCTATGTGATTCCCAGAAATGCTTGAGGTTCGGTGTGAGATATTAAATTGTTAAAGCCCAGATTCTTCAGTGTTTATGGGTAGATTCTGAACATTTTTAAATATTAAACTGTCACAAGAGATTCAACTGACTATGACCAAAAGGAAGGTTTAATTTGTGGCAGACATTTTCAGTTGCCTTCCTAATATTTATTCTACCGTTATTAGTTTGTGACATAACTACATTTTTTTCTTTGATGGTGGCAATGGACCTCGTTTTTAAAAAGACAACAAATCATTTTTCCCACCTTTCTTGCAGCTAAGGGTAGCATGTGACCTTCTGGCCACTGAAAACTAAATGGAAGTCATTGGAAGAATTTTTGAAAAAGTCTTTGAAAAAAGATCCTCTCATGTGCTGATGTGTACATTGGCTTTTGCTGCCTTACTTTTATAATTTCCCCCTTTCTATCTGGATTGCAGACTTCATGCGCATTTCTTTCATAGCTGAACACATTCCTAAGTGAAATAAAATGCTTCCCTCTTATTTCTGCTCCTTCTGCTGTCAGTTGATTAAAGTGTTGGTTTAAGGAGGGGATGAAACTCACAAAAGAGGATTAGGAAGTTATTAAAACTTTGGAATCTGTGGCATCAAGAGGCCACATGGAGTGACTGACCTAGGTTTGTTTAAGTATACTCCATGACAGTAGCACAATGACAAAATCACCTAGCAATGCAGTTCTCAGAATGTGTCCCTGTCAGTAAGCAATGCGTAACTGTATTTTGGCCTGAAAGTGATACTCATCAATTCTATTTCCACTCGACTGGCCAGAACGAAGTCATAGAACCTCTCTTAACAGCAAGAGAGGCTGCAGTGTGTGCCCAGGGGGAAAATAGCATGGCTTTATGGAAGTCATTGTCCATATGATTTCAAGCATGTAAAAATCCATTGAAATAAATCTAGAAGGGAATAAACCCAAGATGTTTTAAATGATCCTTCTGAACAACAGAATTAAAGGTACATTTTTCTGCTTCTTTATTCTTTATTTTTTTCAATTTTTATCCAGAGTTTCCTAAACATAAATTAAAATGAGGATAGTATCTTATTGCTGAGGTTGTGATTAGGTTTAAATTAAATTACATATATAAAAGAGTGCCTGCTTCTTAATGACATTTTATTGTTATTAGTCTAATTAAGGACATGGCTCAACCATTATATTTTCACTAACTCTAAAGTCAGAACAGACTAACATGAATCATTGATCTTAGCATACACCAAACTTTTCTAATAATCCAAAAGACACAGATATACACTAAGCATTGAGAAAGCATTTTTCTGGAGCAGGTTGAAACCATCAGAAGTTTGAAAAAGTTTGTCAGAGTGTCCCTTTTTTCCCACATTGGATTTTGGTTTTGATTTTGGATTAACTCATGAACTTTGAACAATGTGGGTGGAAGTCTTAATCATAAAGAGGTCCATTATGGTTCAAGCACTTCCATTTATAGTCCATGAATTACATTCAGATAGGAAAGCGTTTCCATGACTACCCCTTATTCTCCAGTCCTCTACTGTATATATCTTAAATTCACACATTCTATGTCTTTTTACCCCTTGATCTTGGACTTCTGAGCTTCCATAACGGTGAGGAAAAAATGTCTGTTATTTAAGTAATGAAGTGTGAAATAATTTGTTGGAGCACCCCAGCTGATTATGACATTCAGTCTTGTAAACTATATAAGGCAGTGTATCATAAGGCTTATAAACATGAATTCTGAGAGCAGGAAAACCTGGATTCAAAATCTGGGTTTACTATTTACTAGGTATGTCACCTTGGACAAATTATCTTTCATGTGTCAGTTCTTCCTCTGTAACATAAGAATACTATTTACCTCATGGAATTATTTCAGTGAAAGGGTGCATGGAAAATGCTTATCACCTGATTTATGAATTATAAGCATTCAATGAATGTAAACTTGTAATGATAATGACAATGGTAATTATTAGTATTGAGCTAATGAGGACACTTTTGAGAAAGAATGAACAATAAACTGTAAGGCATAAAAGTCAAGTCTGACAAAGACTTTAAGGTACTAAGTAAGTCTAGCAACTAGAAGATCATTGGTAGCACTAGTGGATAGTAAAAGGTGAAGCTAAGCTGCAGCAGGGTACAGAGGGAACAGAAAGTTAGGAAGAGAAGGCAAAACTAGGTAGTTGCAAGAAAGACTTTGCAGGAGGGACAATTTGTGGTATCAGCCTATGCCTTTTGCCTCTGCGTGCAGTGAGTGACAGGGTGGCAGCTTACAAAGACAGTGTATCAGCAACTCCCCAACATCATGCAGGAAATTCAGTCTTTTGCTTCTCTGGGTTGGTGGACTTCTAACCCCTTCTTAAAAGGAAAGATGTTAAAACCCAGTCTTCTATATCTGGCTTTTCTATAGGTTGCTAAATTACAACTTTAAATATTTAGAAGTTTCCAGCATTCATATCAAGCTGATGCAATAAATACAAAAAAAAAAAAAACCTGTAAAATGTGGAGGAGATTCTAGCAAAGAGCTATGAATTTAGAGGGTCTGGAAATGAACAGGAGAGACTTCATACATTTAGGGGAATCAAATGCAAGCCAAAGATGGTGGATTCAGAGGTTTTAATGTCACATACAAAATTGCAAACTCATTTGGCTTGTGACTAACAATATGGATAAAATATAGGAGCCATCTATATTTTTTTCTGCACTGATTGGAGGATTTATCTGTGTAGCAACAAGCTCTCCAAGCAGGAGCAGTAGGAAAGATGCTCTCGTTTGTAATTTATTATTACTCCACCTAGCCCTGTGCTCACGCCAACAGTCATACTCTGTCCCTCTGAATAATTGCAGTTCATCAGCCAGAAAGAAGAATAATTCCTCAAGGGTAAGGACTATAGTTCCCTCTTCCCTCCAAATGAGCAAAATGTTATGCTTTTACCTAAAAGAAGCACTGAGTACACTCCATAATGAAGTATTTGGAACATTTATAGGGCTAGGTAGATCTTTAGTTCTCTCCCTTAGGTGTGCTTAGGGAAGCTTTAATAAAATGTTGCTGCGAGGAAGAAGAAAAGAACCTGGACTGGAGTACAAAGTCTAGGATCAATGCTTGGCTCTGTTACTTACATGTGACTGGGTCACCTCTTGCCCTCTCTAAGGCCTCAGTCCCTCCTCTGTGAGCTGGAGCGATTCTATCAACCTCATGGATGGTTGTGCATAGTGGACTGTCTGCAATGTGTAGGTTTTGGTGTATTTCTCCAAAATTTAGATTCTTAACACATCTCTGCTTTTTAGTCAATATTTTGAATGTTTCCTGTGAATACAAACTGTGTAAAAGCCTCTTAAATTTCATCCCAGAGATGAAGGGAGTAGTAAGTTGTCTATTCACTGTTATTGCCACAGTTGTACAGTGAAATGATGTGATTTAGCTGCAGTGCAAGTCATTGAGGCTACCCCTCTAACCCACTGAGTGACCTTGACAATAACACTGTCTCTGTGGGCCTGCTTCCTGATTTTTAAAATATGCCTTGCAATGGCCACACCAACAAACAAGCCCAGTCTGGGAACCAGTGCCATGCGCAGGCCACCACTGGACTGGGAACCACCAGACCCCAGAGCCTTCCAGCAAGCAGGCTGGCAAACAAGAAGTACCAACCAACACCTCCTTCTGCCTCCCATAAGCGACTGGCTTATTGGGAGAAACACAGGCTGTGATGATAGCTTTCAAGGTGAAATACAATTGGATGCGTGTGGTGCTTTGATGTTTCACTAACATTGCAGGTCTAGGGTCAGTGGTCTGAGCATAGGTTTAGAGGACATTGGTAGGCAGTGTGACACCTAGGGGGGATCTCCTTCTGAGGGTTGTAGTCATCGTTGATTCCCTATGATCTTGTTTTGAGGTTCTATATTATTTACATTATTTTGTTGGGTTGGGTTTTATTCTCTTTTGTTTTGTTTGATTATGTAAAACCCCATGGCAGGAGAAGCTATTTCAAGGATAGCAAGATATATTATGGTAGCAATTTTGAATTTACTATCTGCTTGTTTTGAAATCCTTTATTGCATTCATTATTTTGTTTTTATTGTTTCTATTGTGCTCTGTTCTGTTTGATTTTTACTGTGTCCAAGGTTATCTGCAGCTAGTTTAAAGACATCAAAAGGCATTATGGTAACTATTGTTGATTTCATAATGTTTTCAAATCCTGTATTTCTTACGCTGGTTTGTTTTGATTGGTTTTATTCTGTTTTATCCTCTTTAAAATAAAATTAAAATTAAAAAAATAAAATATGCCTTGCAGGGGGGGATGGTGGAATGGAATAAATATTTTCAAGTTTTCTTCTGCTTTTAATATTCCTAATCCAGATCAGAAATTTCTTTTCATATTGAGTTATTGACTCATAGTAATTGATTAAGAAACATTATTACCAGTTATAATTATCCACTATAACTCTAAATGATTCCTGTGGAAGAATTCAGCAACCAATGAAATCACTTACAATAAATGAATTTGCTAAATAAATGTAATACAGTCTTCTAAAGAGAAGAGTTCATTTTATTATAATTAAGCTTTATCAAAAGAGAATCATTATTATTCAGTCCCTGAGTTGTATGCACAAAAATAGTTGTTGGTATACAGATAAATAGACTCATATTCTATACAAGCAATCTATTAAATAGGGTCAAAAATGAATATGAGTTATTTGGACATTTGAGGAAACATGGAAGGGACTGAGTTTTATCACTTGGCATCCTGTGATGCTATTTGGCATTACTGTCCTAAAATATACCTTTGCCTACAAGGATCCCGCAGGCTAATTTCAGCAGCTGGGAACCTGCCCAGACTCTCATGGGCTTTTAGGTAAGCTGCTGCAGGCGGTCACTAGCAGGTACTTGTCTCCAGAGCCAGAGGGAGCTTGCAGTGGCATGATCCCCAGCCCAACAGGGATCTAATGGAAAATGATAAGTCATACTTACTGATTCAAATATTATTGTTCAAATAACTGTGGGGTTTGTTTCAAAGTAGTGCATACACACCAAAAAAAAAAAAAAAAAGGCTACCTTGGTCCCCACAAGGAAAAATACTTTCATTTTTTTTATAACAACTACTGATACAGACAAACAGAGAAAACACAAATGAGGGCCTCTATGAAGTGTTCAGTTTATCTGCCATCTCATGGGGTCCTTGTGTATAGCTATCAAGCTCTGTGGCCTTTGCCATTAGCTATACCTGGATTCAATTCTTATATCTGCTATTTACTAGCTATGGGTGTTGGGGATTATTTTACCATGTACCAAATGAAGATAATAAAAGTATCTATTCATACAGTGAATATGAGAGTTACATGAGATAATACATATGAGATATTAAAAATTATGCATGTTTTGTGTTATTATTAATGATAAAAATTAGGGCTCAGGAAGGTTAAGAACATTTCCCAAGATCACTCAGCTAACAACTTGGACCAGCGTTAGAACCCAGGGTATCTTCCTATGGTTGTGATCAAACAGAACGATTATGTCTGTGCTGGAAGCAAGAATAGCAAAGGCAGATTGTTTTTTTAGCTAACACTGTTGTGAAACAGATTTTGAAACAGAATCTTCTCAGGAGCTAAAAAACAGGAACCTGAACAATGGAATTTATTGAAGTACTCACTCAGCCAAAGTGAGTGGCACATGACTTAAAATTCTAGTAACTAGAAGCTGAGGCAAGAGGAACACAAGTTTGATATCACCATGAGTAATTTACCAAGACTTTGTCTCAAAATGTTTTTAAGAGGTCTAAGGCTGTAGCTCGGTGGAAGAGCGCTTGCCAGCATATCTCCGGTAATGCACACGTGCGCACATGCACGCACACACTGGATGGATACTTTTCTACAAAGTATGATTAAAAACTACAGTGAATATTAAACTTAAGAAAACTTTCATGTCTTTGTTGCACTGTTGTGGTTGCCTAGATGTTCAGAATTGATTCAAAATGCTTACCTTTCATGGTCATTTTGACTTTAGGGAAGAGGTATAAGTCACACAGTGCCAGGCTGGTAAATAAGGTGGATAAAGACACACTGTAACGTTTTCACTTGACAAAAATTGCTGTGAACTTTTTTTGAATGGATGGAGGCTATGAGGCAGCCATGAAAAGATACTCACAAAAAAGAACTTCCAGATCTGCTTCAGCGAGTGGCAAGAAGGATGGGTAGGTGTATTTGAAGTGGGAATGGGGGTATTTTAAAGAAGATTAGTGACAATGTGTCCTTTACTGTAATAAAAATTTTATATTTTATTTAAAGACTCACTGTATCTTTTGATCACATCATGTAAGTGACATCTAAAAATGTGAAGTAATTTGGGAGAATAAACAGTGTTATATCCAAAATAAGCTGATGATGTAAAGATGTGACTTAAAGGAACACAAGCACTTTGAACAATCACTTCAGGACAATATCCTTAAGTGTATATTGCTGAACACAGATGGCTAATAAGCCACATACTTTTATTCACCCTTTTACTTTCAAAAATTTATTCCTTGTGAATGTACATTTATTGCAAAATCCCTCCTGTTCTTCTGGTAAGAGAAAGTGGTATAATGATAATGTCTCTCAGTCTCTCTGGTCTTCCTGGAGGTACAGTCATAAGCTTCTTTTTGCCAGGTCTTTCAAAGTCAACAAGACTTTGAAGATCCTGCCCCCAGCCCTCCTTTAGGCTTTAGTCATGCAACTAGAGCTTAGAATTGAGTTCAAGCCACAGAATATTGTAGAATAGTATGCAAGACTCCACTTAGAAGCTCTGGAAAGGATTATGTCTATTCCCTGCTTCTCCTTACTTCTCACTGTTACTGCTATGTGCTAATGAAGGAGGACATCGAGTTTTCAGTGGGTCTAGTTCCTATGGAGTTGTTTGGGGAGAAAATCTTTTGGAGTTGGAAAAGTACTGCTTTAGATAGCCATTTATTTGGCCATTGCTGTAAGGAAAATTTCTACTAGTATGAAGAACCAAATCCAAAGATTTTACTAGAGGCAAATGGCTGTGCTAACACAAAACTGAGTATAACCAGTGACATTTATGGAGTGTTTTTTTCATATTACCAAGCAAATTCATTGCAAATCAGCCTACAGTTCTTTTCTAAATTCAAATGCAGATCATGAATCCAAATAGTGCAACCCTGCGAGCAGTCTTGGTATCACCAGATGACACCAGATGATACCATCCAGCCTTATCCGGCTGACTGCTGGTCACTGCCTCTGCTGACTGCACTGCTCAGTGTCACTTTAGGTTGGCTCTACCAGGTGGTGGCTTGTGCTGCTGCTGGTGCCTCCTTCTGGTACCAGCTTGTGCTGGACGCTGTAAGTTGGCTACTGGGTGCTGGCCTGTGCTGCTGGTTTTTGTAGGCTACTGCTCTCTGCAGCTCTTCAATGTTAACAGCTCAGAGTGTTTACTGCTCTTTCTGTTGAAATGACAACACAGGCTCCACTACTCAGGATAAAAAATCTCAGGTAGATTTATAGGACTTTTGAACTCTACACTACGCAAGAAATAAATCATGAACAAGTTTACAGGAACACCAAAGCCCGTTTTTATTTTAACAGGGCTCATGCAGAAGCACAGTGGGGTCAGTAAGTCTGATCGCCAGTGAGAACGCCACTAGATAGCTAGGACACTGACACAAACTGTCCCAGTCCATGGGAGAGAAGGTGGAGCCAAAGGAAGCCAGGTGGAGAGGCAGACAGCTGCTGGCCAAGCCACATATACCCTCCAGTTGACGAGGCAAAAACATAACAGAGGCAGGCCTTTCTCCTCTGTCTCAAATTCACCATACCTTGATGATAGGTACTATTATTAGTTCCATCATGTGGATGTTATATAGAGAGTTTAAAGAACTCATCCAAAGTCACAATTTTATAACTGAAGCAGAACCTGGGTCTTTCAGAATCCAATTCCAGTGTTTGAGGCCCAGATAAAAGATTCCTTAAATAAGTATCTTTGTTTGAATTCCAGAAATGTAGCGCTGTGCTCATTTATTTAGCATGGAATTGGCACTTAAATTATACATTTCTTAAATTTGTAGCACAGACAAAATTTAAGGCTGAATTATTGAAAACAAATAAATATTTGTAAGACATTTTGAAAGTACTTGTTTACAAAATTGATGTAAAATATGAAATCACAAAACATCAGGATTATAAAGGATCTCAGAAGTAACACATACTTTAACACACCCATGCTTCTCCAATTTCATTTATCATTCTTACTGATTCATTTAAACAATCCTTTTCTTGGTGGAACACTCTTACTTTTTATAAAGCTTTATGCCTTTAAATCAGGTGTGGTGTCACAGAGCTATAATCCCAGTGCTCAGAAGGCTGAGGCGGGGGTTTATAAGTTCGAGGCCATTCTGGGCTACGTAGTGAGATTCTGTCTCAGAAACAAATAAACAAAACAAAAACAAAAGCTTTATGCCCCTAAGATATTCTGTAGCTTGGATGTCTTCCTTATTTCATTTCCACTTCCCTCAGGACTAAACCAAAATGCTATGAACTAATTACTTTTTCAATCTCTACATGCTTTCTTAGAAAATAAAATTTTTACAGCAGAAGCAGTGCCTTATATCTGTCTATATTTACTTTTCTCTGGAGACTGGTGCCTTTATTAATACTACTTGTTTATTTTTGTGCAATTTATTTGAATAAGTCTGAAGTGTGACTAGTTTCAATTTAGAGGTGCTAAAAGTGTAAATACACAACAGATTTTGAAGACTTAATAAAAAAGAGAATGTGATATATCTCTAATAAATTTTTATATTTATTACATGTTGAAATAATATTAAAAATAATGCACTTTTTAGGTTACTATTATAAATTTGAATGTGACATATATAGGCCACATTAAATTTCTATTGGACAGTGATAGACAGTAATAGATAGATTTAAAAAATTAAAGAGGATGTAACTAGCTGGGCGTGTTAACACACACCTGTAATCCCAGCGCTTGGGAGACTGAGGCAAGATAATTGCTGTGAGTTCAAGGCCAGCCTGAACTATGATAGTGAAACTCTGTGTCCATAAACAGCAAAAGCAAAAAATCAAAACAAAACAAGAATACTGAGCTGTAAGTGGAAAAGTGGACAAATCCCTAGTTTGGAAGGTCTTGAAAGAACATTCACAAGTCACTCTGAGTATGCCACGTATTGCCCACAGCTTATGGAAATATGCGGTATCTTTACTCAAGTTTCACAAGCTTGATATCACATAGTGAGTATTTTTTTAACATATCAATATCCACAATGGTTTGAACCAAACACCTTTCTAGGCTTTTGCTTTTGTTATATGAAGTAGTTAAGTACAGTAGTTAGAAAACATCACAAAAATGAAGGTGAGAAAAGGAAAAGAAAGAGCCCTGTGAGGGAATTAGGAAACTATTGTGCAGTTTCCATCTAAGAGTGATGAAAACAAAGACCCTAAGCCATTAGCTCAGGTTACACTCTCTGGCAGACTTTTGGCGAGAGACAAAACATCTACTTAAGTGGGTCACAGACTGGTTGTTAATTTCCATTCATTGTTTCATTTTCTGGTGTCTCAGGTTCCAAAGTGATGCTTAAAATAGTTGTGAAGGCATTTGTGGAAGGAGTCAAAGTTTCTGGAGTGGTCATTATTAACTTCCTTTGTCAGAATTTCTCCACTTTTAGACAAGTCTTCAACAGAATCTGAGCTATTCCTCTGGAATGCAACCAGCAAACTGTTATCAGAATTCTCCAGCCACTGCCAATGAGCAGGAAGGAATTGTGCAGGAAGAAACGCTAGTTTTGCTGTGTCAGGCAACTTCTTCAACCCAAGATTAAGTAGTAATTAGTGTAACTGCACCCACAGAACTGCAGGAGGTACAGTCAGCTTGGACCCAGCGCTCCAATTTACCTTCCAAGGAAGGGTGCTACCCAAGGTAGTGAAAGGTTCCAACAGCCTGCAGTGAAGAACCACCAAGGTCAAACTATATACAGGTAGCAGGTGTAGTTTCTTGCCCTTTGAATTCTGAGGTTCTTTGAGTATGGTTATTGTAGATGAGAGAAAGAATAAAATGTGAGGGTTATTAAAGCCTATTCTATCTGCAAGCTCATGCTGTTGGTTCATATGTACTCAGATAAGAGTGAACACTCCAGTTTGAATACTCCCCACAGAAACTATAATTTAGAAATTTAATTAAAATGCTGTGGCATTTGAAGCCCAAATAAATGGGTTGAATAGTGATTCTGCAAGTTAACAGATGTAATTTTTGGTCACACTATTTAGTCCTTCTAAGCTTCAAATTCCATCTGTAAAATAAGAATACATTGCTTCCTTTCTGGAGTTATATATTGTTAGGTTTAACTAAAAAGGGAATGTAGAAGCACATGGCATCTAGTACAAGGAACCCAACAAATTCTCCTTCCTTTTTTCCCTAATGTGCGCTTTACCATTAAAGATTTTATATAAATAAATATCTTGTGAAACCAAATTTGAACTTTTGGTAATGGTAGTGCTTACTTATATTATTTTTTTAACTATTTCACTTTGGAGATTGTGATGATAATGATGATGATGAACAAGAAGAAGATAACGACGGTGATTTTTTAAAAATTCAACACCTACCCAATAGTTGGTCCTGTAAAATCACCACAATAACATGTGGAAAGGTATTATTGTCTTCATTTTACAGAAGAGGAATGATATTTAAAAAGTTTAAATGGCTTGTCCAAGGTTATGGGAATAGGTGGCAATAGACCTGGGATATAACCCTGAGAGTGACAAACTCTAACACTATCATTGTTAACCACTCTGTTGTATCAATGCTATTAGTTCACCTTATTTTTCCTAAAATGAAAAGATTTTCTGAGTTTATAAAAGATATAAAAGTGTGTTTTTAAAAGGAACGATTCCCAATTTTAAATCTAGCTTAAAAAGTTTAATCATCCTTAATATCTTATTTAACCAACAATTTTTAATTGAAAGATAATTAGGAAATAATTTTAATGAAAGGAAACTTAATTTCTTGTTTTGTATGGAAGTTATAGGATAAGTATATTTGTGAGAAAAAATACATTTTGCTTAGAGATGAAACAACCAGTTATAAGGATATTTAATTTAGAAATAATTATTACTTAAGGTTTTATTATTAATGGCTTACTATTTATGAAAATGTTCAAAAATATATAGACATATAAGCTTGTTTGTTCTATTTTAAGATTCCAAGTGTTACTTTTTGTTTTTATAAGTGCTCAAAAGCTATCTAGGACTTCTGGGAAAATGGCAGAGTGGTGAGCAGCAGAGAAAGAAAACTCAGCTGCACGAAGGTTTGGTGATTTTCAGAGACAGAGAAGCCCTAATATAATACCCTTTCCTATGGTTTAAAACAAAGATAATAATCTGGAAAAATGGGTATGCATTTTATTCCTGTCTGCAAAGCACTCAAACTATGGCTTGCTAATGTACTTAGATGTGGATAGAGGAAAAACAATTGTGATGGAAAGTAACATTATCCCAGATCTCAGACAACAACATAATTGTAATTGGGCCAATTATGAAAGATTGAAAAACAAATGAAGACTCAAAACATTTCAAGCCAGAATCAAGTAAAACCATAGATTTCAAAAACAGGAATACAAACATTAGAGTTTACAGACAGATGTTGTGAAATGATGTTACCAATATGATCATGGGTATAAAGGCTTTTCTTAAACCATGAGAGGGAATAATGTAAAACTGAGAAAGAGCCAACCAGAAATTACAGAATTGAGAAATACAGTAAGTAAATTGAAAACCTGGATGAATTGTAACAGCAAGGAAATAAGTTATTGAAATCATTATAATAGTATGCCAGTTACCATATGTAAGATAAATGTTATAAAAAGTCATCTGAGTTCCTATACTAACATGAAATCCAGTGTGTATGTATATATATATACGTTTTGAAACAATACAGTATCAACAGAAAATAGAAAATATTCGTGAACAAGTCAATGATGTAAGATCTTTGTGGGAAAAACTATTAGATGTCGTTGAAAATATTAAAGAAATCTTAAATACATAGAGCTACCATATTTATAATGTTGAGGACCAGAAAGACTCGTATCACAAAATGTCAGATTTCTCAAAACAACCAGTAAATGTATTATAATTCTAATGAAAAAACTCAATGATTCTTTAGAAGTGGAAATTAACAAGGTAATTCTAAATTTAAATGGGAGAACAAAGGATCGAAATTATTCAAGACAATTTCAAGGTTTAGTGCAGGGTTTATTTATATCCAATATCTAGATTTATTATAAAGTCATAGAAATTAAGTGTAATGAGTCACCCAGACAAAAAGATCAGTAAAACAGAGCATAAATTCAGGAAGAATTTATTTTAATACAGTAATCTGTCAGATGTATGATAATGATTCTTCATTGTTTAATGGGTATCTACAGTATAGAAAACTATAGAGTCACAAAAAGGTAAAGAAATTAAAGTGGAATTCATCACGATAACTGAGTATCATGAATATAATATTTCCTCAGAAAATACTGTACATGAACCATACACAATATGATACATTTTATACAACGTTTCAAGACATCACAGTACTACATATTATTTAGGTAAGCATTCATATGTAGTTCATATATAAAGAGATATATGAGAATGATATATCAAATTCAGAGAATTATAAACAGGGAGACTTAATTGGATGAGTAATATCTTATTTCTTTAATTAATTAATTAATTAATTTTGGTACTGGGAATCAAACTCAGGATCTTGCACTTTCCAGACAGGTTCTTGTGCGACAGAGCTATATTTCCAGCCATCAGTAATGTTTTAATTCTTAGGCTGAATATTTGTTTTATTTTTCTTTGCCTCTTTGGGCATGTTTTAATATTTCATAGTAAACACTTCAAATTTCATGATATATAATATTAAACAAATTCTAGAAATATACATATCAAAATATTCATTGTTTATCTCTGGATGACGTTGTTTTTTATTTTCTTTATTATGTGTGTTTATATTTTCCAATTCATAGTACTTCCACATTTGAGACCTCTGAAGACATCAAAGAATGCTATAAAAACACAAAGCTTTCATGTAAGGTCTTTTCATGTGTTACCGTTCGTGTTCTATGTGATACCCAAACTGACCTTCTAATAACTGATAATATTTTATTTCTTCTCAGCCACCATTTTGCTCTGTTCAGGTCCAGTGCTTGCTGTTTTGGTTGTTGCCTAGTCATCTGATGGCACTAAAAATAAACAAATAACAACCAAAAGAACAAAAACCTGCTCAATAATTGCTTGTTTAGACTGGGATGGTATAAGAAAAACCTGGAAAGATATGCAGAAGCCAAATGAATGAACTGCAATAAACACACAAGTGATTAATATACGAAGTCTTTGACATGTTCCATGACATCCACCAATTACATGAAATCCAGTCTTGAATCACCTGCTCACTTGAAACCTCTTCTCCAGCTTTTCTGAAAGACACCCTTGCTCGCTTTTCCAAGCAAAACACGCTTCCTCTGACTTCTGGGCCTTTGTCTATCTACTTCCCTTTTCCTGGTATGCACTTCCCCTGTTTGTGTGGCAATAATCTGTTAATCTGTCAAAACACAGTTTAAATAAGTCTTCCCCTGTAAAGTACCCATGGTCCTCTTCCCTCATTCATTAATTCACTTTGACAATTACTCTCTCTGGTAGGTAGATAATGGTCCTCCAAAATCTCATTTCCTAATCCCTAGGAATGTGAATAAATTATATGGACTAAGGACATTACAGATGTGATTAAGGATATTGAGATGAGGAGGAAGAGAAAGATAAAAAGAAATAAGGTGATGTGGAGACAGAACTAGAGATTTGAAGATGCCACACTGTTGGTTTTGAAGATAGAGCAAGAGGCTGCGACCCAAGAAATACAAGGAATACAGCTCTGGTTGCTGGAAATAGCAAAGAAATGGGTTTTCCTCTGGCGACTTCAAAAGGAACAAACTCTGCTAACACTTTGATTTTTTGCATTGTGAGATTCATTTATAACTGCTGACATCTAGAATTGAAAGAGAATGAACTTGGTAAGGCACTAAATTTGAATTAACTTTTTGTAGTAGCAGTAAAAAGCAAATACATTCATGTAACTACTATTCACCAGACACAAAGCCAGGCACCAGAGGCATAGGCAAAAAAGACAGGCATGGTCCCTACCTTAAAAGAATTTTAGTTTGATGGGAAACGTGAATTTTAAACAACTTTTATGTATATTCATGATACTATTGTACTTAGATTGATGGCAATTACTTTAGGTTGATAGGAACAAGAAAAGTCTGCCTGAGCAAATACATTTAAATGGGACCTGAAAAATGAGTAAGATTTAGTGATGTGAAATGTGAAGGAGGAGATATTGTAAGATGTATGTGCTAAGAACCTGAGGCAGGACAGTGTTTGAGGTGGGGTGGTTGTGGGGAGCCATCCTCTGGGGTATGCTGTGCCATGTGTGCCTTGAAATCAGCGGCCTGTATGCAGGAGTCTAAGCCTGGCTAGATTACCCCGCCCTTCGAGTGAGCCAAGATGGCGTCTATTTCCTGCTTCCTGGTTATTCGCAACCCAGCCTCAGACAATGTCTGCCTGGCGACTAATGACGCCAACCAATGAACA